>JANHGN010016942.1:5886-66421 GCA_024605025.1 Megaceryle maxima
ATTTTTTTTTCCCCTTGTTCGAATTTCCAAAAATCTTTTAAGTGTTGTGCTTTTTTGGTGGGTTTTTCTTTTTTCTCCTCCCCCCCCCCCCCCCCACTTTCCAGAACTTGAATGCACATTTCTACTACTTAGCTAATGCTTTATTTGCATTTGTTTTCTGTCGTTACAAACTACCACAAATTAACCTCGCTGGAGGTAAGAGAAGGAGAAAAATTACACAGACTCTCAAGGTAAAGACCATCATCACGGTGTATTACCCATTCTGCAAAGCATCATCATGAAAAGAAACCTAAAAGAAAATTAATGTGCTTCTACTGAAATATATTCAAATACCTATGACTTTAAACAGTGAATAGAAGAAAAAGGTAAAGGAATTTGTGGTGGAACAGCATAACCATTCCTCTTCAACCTCACAGCAGTCCTAAAACAATCTTTAGTAGCACATCTACTAATGCCCATATATTTACAGTAATGAAACTCTTAAGTGCTTTGACAGGCAAGAGCTGTTAGTATCATGTGCCTTTTTAATTAAACTATTGGTTCATTCATTTCTGTCTCACTGTTTGGCATGCATTATTAGGTGAAAAATACATGAAAAGAGAAAAATACTTGTTACAGTATTCCCTTAGCAGTACTTTTGGCAATTAAAAAGTATATGCCCTATACTCTTAAAGATGCGTGAGATATTTCTACATCCTCTTTACACGTTAATAATGTTAGCAGCTCTGGTTGCTGGATGAGGTCTCCAAAGTAGGTAGTTATTTTCTGCAATATTTCAGCATATCTCCTTTGCCTAGATTCACCTACCTTGTCACTGCCCATTTTGTCTCCTTATCTGCTCTTTGTCACAGAATTTACATCTCCAGATGAACTATCAGTAACGAAATAAAAAAGAGCTGCAAATTTAAAAGGCAATCAAGCCTGAGCACAGAGCCCTTCAGCAAAATTTCAGCCAAGAGTAGATGAGATCCTGGAAGACCTGCATAGGGAGGGAATTTGGAGAATTTATTTGGGTCAGATGTGAATGACAATGTGGCTGGTTACTTTCCATTGCATTGAAGAGACTGTTTGCCTTTAAAAAAATGCCTTTATCTATCCTAAAGCACAGTGTACCTTTGAGAAGGTGCACTAAATCTCCCTCTTCTACCTGGTTATCTATTTTCATAAAATTTGTAACAATGACTTGCACAAGCATCCGTGAGACTTCAGTTTAAGCTAGCAAACCAGTTCAAAAGTAAGAGCATACACTCACACACTGAGGAACAGGCTGAGGGACAAGGAGCAAGACAGGCATCTCATTAGCAACACCACCGCTCAGCAATGGATTCTCTCAGAAAAAGAACCAGACAAATTCTTACCTTAAATTTTGAGAGCCTGACTCAGATACACTATTTTCTAAAGCTTCTAAATTGCAAAACTATGTTTACTGGCTTGCCAGGAAGACATTTCTATTTTCTGTAATCAAGATGGACTGTAAAAAAACAATAGACTTGCATCAAGTAACTGAGGTCATGATGCAGTTTTTTTCTAATAATTAAGTCAAAAAAAGTGCATGGGAGCATAATAACCTTTCCAGAAAGTAAAAATGCTTTAAATAACAATAAAAAAAAAAAAAAAAAGAAAAAAAAAAAAAAGAAATGCTGTAAGTAAAGTAGAATTGTGGATAATGAATTCAAAATAATGAGACTTCATTCCTTTCTCCACTAAGAAAACTGTCTAATTTCAATGGTGTTTTCCAAGAACCAGTAACTCTATGTCTCAGTATCATGCACTTTGATAATAAACCAGGAATGAATAAATAAACATTGTTATATTAAGCAAAAGTAAAGCAAAACATCTTCTCATGGTAGAATTTCCCACACAGCTTTTTGACACATCCTCTGGAGAGGCTGAATGCATTGATTTCTATCTCTTTATAATGCATAATAAACATATACATATGGTATATTCTGGCAATTCAGCTAGAGGTGTTTTTCCAACTACAAAATCTCAGTTGGTTCTTACTCCATTCACAGATGGAGTAAGGAGGCTTGTAGTCTGCACTGTTGTATTCGTCCTACCACACTGGCAGTTGGACTCAATACTACAATGGAAAAGGCTGCTGTAAAATTTTATATGCTTAGGGCTAGATCCACTTTATTGTTAATATTATTGCTCAAGAGATAAAATAAAAAGAATTATTCTCAGCAGAAAGGTTTGCATGAGTATATTTTCAGCTCCTGAACAGCTGAATACATCAGCAGAGATTACTGCTGAGGTCACTTCACTGATATCAATCAATTCTTGTCAGATGGTAATGTATCATGACAAAATGAAGCACCAACATAACCAATGGGATTTGTTTGATAGGTACATGGATATTTAATAACAAAAGATATGATGCTGCAGCAAGTGTAAATGTACCACAGAAAAAAGACTTGAAGTCCTTGCTCTTGAATAGTGGACAAAATCTTCCAAAGCTGTGTTTATAATTAAGAAGTTGTCGTCCTAAGGGGAAAAAATGTAACTGTGTTCATGCTTCTGCTATGTAGTCTTAAGTTAAGGAGTTTGTACTTGAATTTATTAATGAATAGATTTTATATTCTTTATATAAATACCTTGCCTGAGACTTTGTTAGTCAGAACTAATATGTGAAGATTTAATGGCATTGTCTAAAAAAGGCTATGGTGATTATTCAGCTGAGATTATTTTGACCTTTTGAATGCTGCTGCAATTCCCACTGAAAATGGATATTTTAAGTAATCACACTGATTACCTCTACTTATATATTGAACATGAGAATGAAGCATATAATTCTGAATTCATATTAGCAGCAAGGTAAATCACTACCCAAGTTTCAATTGCATAACTCTTGAGAATGTCTATTTCCAACTTACAGAACTGAACACTTCTTGCTTTGTAAGAAAAGGAAGTCTTAAGATGTTGAAGATGCAGAAAAAAAGGACATTGTGGGTAAGACACATCTTTTCAATAAGTAAAATACATTTCAAATGTGCCTGGTTGTAGAAATGGAATACATACTGCAGTCATCAAAAGAACCAATACATTTCCAGAAGTCAACAGACCTTGGATCAATCTTCCTGTCAGAGCAGAAGCAATAGAATTAAGCATGCAAGTGTTTATCAGCTTAGTTGGTCACTGGGTTGATCAGATGCAAATGGTACACAGAGTTCAGAAGCTGCAGAGATGTAGCACTGGTACACTGGAAATAGAAACAGTTGCAAGCACTGTAATGTAGGGAGTGAGAAGACAGATGAACGTGTCTACAATTATTACAAATACTAATTTTTGGCACACAATCCTAATTAAAGTAAATGAGAAAACTTTTCATGGAATTTAGGGAACTTACTGAATTTCAGAGATGGGTTAGAGAAAATAATTGAATTAAAAAGAAACATTTTGGGTATTGTCTCTTCTTGAAATGTCTGTTTTGAGTTCTTTGTATTATTAGTGCCTTTAAGAGGACTGAAAAAGAAAAAACAATGTTCACAGAATGTCTGAAATAACCACATATTTCTCAGCCATTTTTTAAATGTTAAAGATAAAACTCAGTACAAACACATCAGAAGGGAGAAAAAGAAACTAAGCTTGATAAATATGCTTTTGCCAGTCCACTTTGTTTCTCTGTGATGTGACGATTTCTCACAGAAATAATATGCCTGAAAAAAACCATCTCTGCGTAGCATTACATTTGATCAATTTGATCGCTGTAGCATTACAGCTGAAGGCTGATCAATATCAAATTACCTTGAACAAGGTCAAGTCTACAGCACAGTTGGACCACTGCATTGTGTTCAAGATAAAGACATAATTTGCAAGTACAAATCAATTGCCTTTTTCATTTGCTACCTCATCATTGAACATGTACTCGATTCTGAGATGTGGCTTCAAATTCTGATCTGTTTTTCTGGAAAAAGGAAATACAAATCACAGATTCTCTTCACTATCACCACATAACACAAATGTCACACATAGGAAGTAGTATTCTTTCAACAAATAATGCTGATCCTGGCTTGAGACATTTATAAGAGTAGTCCAAAAGCCTGCAGTATTCCATGTGGCAATTACATATCGGTCCAGCTGAAGGTAAATGCATGTACACAGACATTTTCCATCACTAATTCAGCTGCTTAGGTACTTCTATGAATGTTCCAGACTGGAATATCAAACAAAGCCCATGTAGCTTTTATTTTTCCCATTAAGCCACCACTGTTGGGGTCAGGCGGATCTCCCCCATCTTAGGTTAGCCTATGTTTTTTCTAGTAGGACTGGGGTTGAGGCTGTCCTAAAACTTACCCTGTATTCTTGGGATAAGTTTAGCAATAAACATAGATCTAAAAATCTTTTCAAACCTATTTTAATGCAAAACTCCTACTCCCATTTTTGACTGTATCACACAAGTGACTGTAAATAGACTTCTGGCATCAGGAGTCCACATGCAATCTCTGTCTGGCAAAATTCAGTTCCAGTACTACCTATACTGAAATCAATGCTGCTAAGTGGCTGGATAAGCTGTCTTTCTTTCTTGACTATACATTTAGTCCTTTATAATGAATTTTAACTTAAATTGATCCAAAACCACAAGAGCTCTTCCAAAACTTGAGATTACATCTGTTATGAAAAATGATTTATAATCAGTTATGATTTACTGATTCATAATCAGTCCCCATACTATTTAAATCCCCACTAAAACCAGAAAATTACATCATGTTCAAAATTATTACAAACAAATATATTATTTAGTTTCTTATTCTTCCTTCTTCTCCCCCTCTCCACTCTCCCCCTCTGTTGAAAAAAATCTGGGTATGAATTTTTATTTAAATGGAATTCAGATCCTTCTTTGCTTACTAATACTATCATTTGGGAAGTGTAGCATTCAGTGCAATGATGAATACAGATGAGATGGGGGAGCATTTCTCTTGGTACTTTTGGTATGACATACTTATAATCACATAGATCTCCATTTCTAATTAGTTCACCTATTAACATTTCACATTAATTCATTTGATTGTGCTGTTCATTAACAAAACAGTCAACAATCTCACCTGTCAGCTTCTTGTTGAAGTGCATTTTTCCCAAATGGTATTCTTGCACAGATCAAAGGATTCTTGAAAGTTTTTTATAAATGTTTCTAGCAGTTTTACAATTTTCCTCATGTTTGCACTGGTAAGAATGGCTGCTCTTGAAGCCTTGGAGCTTAGCACAACTTTGCTACAGACTTCAGCCTTCTTAAGGAAAAATTTGGAAGTGTTCCAGTTGTTGGTTAAAATTCATCCTATCAAACATCATCTGGGTAAGGTTTGTTCTCAATTGCATGAAGTTGTTCCTTTTATGACAAGACATGTGGGATAAACTGGCCTCTGGCAGTGCCTAGGTCTCTCCATTTTGTAAGATTAGAACAGAGAGTGCAGTACCTTCAGAAAGTGATTCTTCACATTTTAAGATTTAGATGTCTACAGTTAGGTGAGAAGAGATCAAACGCCTCTCTCTTCCATGATAGCTGCTCCCAAGCTGGGGCTTAGGTATCAGACTTTTTGTCAAAGATTTAGCTTGTAAACAGTTCCAGATATAGATGAGAAACTCAGTGATGCTCTAAGAAACAGGTTTTCTCTGGATCCACATTCTGTGAAATACTGCAGACCTCTAAAAATTCCACATTGCCCATCAGACTCTGTGCAGTGTCCAGTGCTTCACAGCTACACAGAATGTACAGCCAATTTGATGATATGACACCACCTCTTATCAATGCTCACACTTAAGAAACGAGGATGGCCTCATCCAAGGCTTTTTCATTTCATTTCTGTGTATCTTGCCTCATATCTTTAGGTCACTTTTACTGCTCTACAGTAAAAAAAAAAAAAATCCTCTTAACATGAGGATTTAATAAAGGCCCTAGAGGAGGCTGGCCACTGCAGATATTTGTTATCAGTGTATTTCATTCCACAGACAAAATAACTAACAAACTAACTTAAAAATAAAATGAGGGTCTCATACCTGAAACCTGGTGTTATGATTAGGATGGCTTTCTTCTGCAAGCAGTCTGGAGTTTGCTATACACAGGTCAAGCTGTAAATCAGAAGACACTGGGTGACTCAAAAGCTATAGAGAACATAAAATTATGTTGCTTATTTTAAAGAGTCACAGGCAGAGAGAAATTAGGGATTGAAGTCTTATTAAACTGTCTAGTTCATTCTCTGCCAATATGGGATTATTCCCTGGAATGTATTTCACAACATGTTGTCCAAAATTGTTTCCATATGTGATTCTGCTCTGGAAAAAGCCTATAAGAGTATTCTGGTACAGTGCCATTCTGATTGAATCAATGATTTCTCTCCCAGTTGTCCAACGGTTAAAGAAATATTTTTTCCTATCAGTTGAAGATATGTGCTCTTTCAACCATACACACTATCACTCATAATAGATGTTCTCTGTGGCACCCTTGCCTTTTTTTGCATCCTGTAACCCCACATTATGCCTCAGTTCACTCCTATTGCCTTAGGCTCCCTGGGATGCAGAGAAGAGGACGGAGGTAACAGCAGAGGTAAATGCTGTATCAGAGACAAACGATACAAACCCTTTGTATTACATGCATGTGCACTGAGTCGTGCAACACTAATCCTGTATGTATCATCCTTCCACAGCTGCTCCTCTCCTATTTCTGCAACATTCAGATTCTGAATCCTTACCTAATGAATCCTTTGTTGTTCTCAACTTTTTTCTGTTATTACTACTGAAATTATTCAAATATTACTACCACTCTCCTCAAGAGACCTGCCTTTTAGATTTAGGTTAAGGAATGGGTCAGTTACCTGAATCCCAAAGCTTCTGAGGTGATTATTCTGCCTCATAGTAAGCTGGTTTGCTATTAGTTAAGTGCCCCTTCATCTTCTCTTTGACTTCAAGTGTGACCTTTTCATTTTTCTCTTTGATTTTATTCATAGTTCTTTTATTTTTCCATTTCACAGTTTTAAACTCAGAGCTCCTTCTAGGACTGGAACATAATTTTGATTTTCTTGAGTAGAGTGACCAAACAGGCCACACTTTTTTACTGGATAAGATTTATATTTGTCAGTTCTATAAGGTTCATTCCAGGCTTTATGTAAGTAGTCCTGATTGATCTTTACTATCAGAGTATCCACACTATAAAGGTCAGATGCAGACTAGGTGTGTGGGAACAATGCTTACACCTGCTGACTGCAAGAAACAGATGCATGCCCAGAGAAGCACTGACTGGAACAGTTCATCTGGGAACTTCTCACAGTTCTTAGCCAATCAGTTGGTTTTTTGTTTGTTGGTTGGGTTTTTTGTTTGTTTGGGTTTTTTTTTTTTTTTTAAATAATTTTCCCTCCATTATTCATCAGATTATTTGAAAGATTTGCAGCTCCTAATTTTTACATTAATTCCAAACCAGTCCCAATTCTAATGCTATCAAGCTGCTTTTTAATTATTCACAACCACAGGGTAGTGTTACATTCTCACCACTGCTGGGGATCTCAGCAGCACTGTCTCCATGACTTTAACACAAATCATGCTTTTTTATTGATGTTCTCCACTCGCCTTTCAACATGAGCTTTTCTGAGGCTCTTCACAAGGTCCTTATGCTATTTCTATGTTGTGGCAGGCAAGCAAGAACAAAGCAGAACACCAGTGTCTTCTGGAAACCCGACTTGCCCTCTCAGCTTGAAGCCTTCTAGCAGGCAGTCTATTCAAGCACTGGTGTGGTAATAATGCCACCCAATGTGTGGATGTGCAGATCTAAGGGCCCTGAGAGGTACACTTAAGTGTTGCTAGCTTTATGCTTGCTGGTTCTCCACTGTATGACCAATCAGGCTTAAAAATGCTGTGTAGGTTTAATGGTCATTACATATAGATTCCCTGTCACCAAAGAAGAGTTACGCCTCTTCAGGTCACCGCAATCCCAACAGCATCTGTACTCACAGAAATCCTGCTTCACACTTTCTCGCTCTGTTTTCTAGGCTGAAGCTCATCATGCCTGCTGTAGATTCCTCTGCCTCATCTTTTATATCTTACAAGGGAAAAATTAACTTTGTCAGCCCTTATTCTTGCTGCAGGCAGTACTGCAGCCTGAGGCTTCCAGGTGCATTTTGGAGAGAGAGGGCAGTGTTCACTGCAACAGTTAAAGCACTAAGCAAGACACCCCAGGAACCTCAGCTGTATTTTCTCACTCTGTCACAGTCTTGCTAAAGGACTGGGGCTAACTCCTAGGGCCTCTCTCTGCTTTGGTTCAATCATTTATCATACAAAGATGGTATCGGCTTCCTTTATAAAAAGCTTTCAGGCCTACTGAAGAAAAATACCATGCAAGAGAAAAGCTATTATTGCTTGGCTGATGCAGCCCTTGCTATTTTCTCATCACAATCACAGGAACAGAAGCTTTATATAGCTACAGTGCCTGTAAGCTCAACTACCTGATAGAGTAGGTTCCTCCTAAGCATGAGAGTGAAGGGCTCAGAGCACTCCCAAGGCCTCTGGCATCTGCACCAGAACTGCAGTGGGTCTGCCAAGACTGGAACTTTTTCAACTTTCAGCTTTCCAAAATCTTTCTCACCCGAGTATTTATTTATTTCATTTTTGTAAGCGGGGGCGGGGGAAGGAAGAGAAAATAAAAGCTGAGTAATTTCCATGTTGTACCATCTGTGATTTCTGTTTCTGATCTGGTTACAATAGTAAACTTCTTGTGCTGTGCCACCCAAAAAGACTGGAAAATGTCCATTCTAATTGTTTTCCCTGGGTTATGTTGAGTGAATGTTCAGCTCCCTGAGGATGAAGTGTACTGATGAAAATTTACTGTGATAGAGCCACACTGCTGCTGATTGTTGCAGAACTACCACTGAGTAGTAAATGCTTCACTGCTTTGTTACCCAGGGGGGCTGAGCATTAACTACACTATTGAACAGCAAATGCTTATCAACCCCTATAATTCAAACTATATAAATCACTGAAGAGAGACAATGTGCCTGCAGGGAACTCACATGGTCTATAAAAATGTAAAAATCTGAACTATATTTAGCTGACAAAGCTGTACTTAAAAAAAAAAAAAAAAAAAAAAATTCAAAAGATAATCTTAGACATTAAACTCATCTTCATTTCAATCTACTGAAGGTTTGGTGGAGTTTATTCTTTTCTGCAAACATTTTCATCTTTAGCAATATTTTAAAAAAATAGGGTTAAGAAAGAAAAGCTATTGCTCTTTGCATTCTCTCTCCTCCAACCATTCATGAAGCATATAGAATGCCTTCTTTTAAACCCATGATTAAGGGCTGAGAAAAAACACCAGTACTTTTTCTTCATTGAGCAAAAGCCTTTCTACTTTGCTTAAAAAACAAAACAAAACGAAACAACCAAACAATAATAGAAAGTTTAAAATATCCTGGTTGTAAAACAGGTATCCACTGAAAGTAGAAGACACTGTTCCCTTTTGTTTAAAGACATAGTTCTTCAAACACAGGGCTTACACAAGGTTCACTGCACTGAGAGAAGAAAGGCAAGTTAAGACATTCCTCAAAGGAACTGTCCTGCAACTGAAGACAAACTTTCATTTCTGGATAAGCAAGCACTTAATCTGAAGTGGACACAAGCAGTTCCATTACTGTCAATGAATTACTCATCCTCTGTGAAGTTAAACATACATGAGCATCAGAGGGCTTTGTAATAAGCTGGTGCTGCATATTCCTTAACGTATACATAAAATCGAATTATTCTTTTGGCCTCAGTCATGCAATAACCTCTGGATGGGCCTCACTACCTCTCCTGTAACTAGCACAGACTAATTATGGAATTTACTGCAGAGCTGAGGCCTTCAGTACTATTCTGCATTAGAAAACAAAACCATCCCCAAATGTTTACCAGTGGAAAAATAAAACATGGGAACCTTTAGTACACAAATGCAAGTATACAAAAAGACAAAGAACAAAACCAGATGAGAAAGGTCTCGGGGACAACTGGTATGGGACTTTCTGAGCATTCCATGTAGTATTCAGAGAGATGATGAAAGAGATGTTTGAGGGTGGAGCTGAAAAATGATCACAAGTAATTGATATTTCAAAGGCATCAGAATCAAAATCAAAGAAGAATACTAAAGCTTTTGTTATTAATCCATGGACAGCTTAGTAGTTTCCCACTAACTGTCCTTCATGAAGATATTGTTCTAATGAAATGAAGACGATTTTGATGTTTTAGACTCACGAAGGCTGATTAGACATCATCAGCATGGGTCTCCTCCCATAGCTTCTGAGCCTGATGTAGCCAAAAGTAATGAGGGATTTGAAATACAATTAAGTAACACAGGTATGTTTGAAACACTGAAAGAAAAACACAAAGCATTATTTAAAAACTGGTTCAGATTGTTAGGTAATTGGAGTTCTCCCAGCAGAGAAAGTAACAGCAAGTATGGCAGCATACTTTGGATGTGCTATCAGGACACGTCATCACCAAGAACAGAGATAAGAGCCTTGCTGTGTATGTTTGTAATGGGACTTAAAGGTGTTGCTTTTCAGATGAAAAGCAGATAATGAACTCCAAACAAAATCGAGGAAGCCCAGAAAACACCAGTAAAATTTCTAAAGGCCTGGTCTTCTAAAGGCAACTGTTTTGTATGGTCAGTGCCTTTGCCTTCTATGGGCTATTACACGTTCATCCAGACATCAACACTGAGAAGAGAGCAGAAAATGCTAAGAAATTGTAGGGGAAAATGCTTCATTTATGATTAATGACAGAATATTAATGTGATACAGCAGTAGTTTAATATGCTGGCAAAATGAACACTTACAAGTAGTCCTCCAAAATGTACACCAGCTGCAGAATTCCAGATGAATTTAAGATGTTAGCCCCACAGGACTACTCAAGAGAAAATGAGCTCATGCTTCAGTATTTTCAGATCAGAGCCATATGCTGTACACTAGCACATTTACAGTATTAGTACTTTGCAGTAAATTTCTTAGAGCATTATTGAATCTAATTTCCAAACCCCAAAGTCAGCAAACTTCTGTCATTTCCCTTTGGAAATTACTCTGCAACGTGGATCAGCCCTACATGATTTTATTCTTTTACTATTCTGAAAGAATCTTCCTTGTTTAACATCCCTATCTTCAGGTGCCTGATTTTAGAAAAAAAAAAATTCTCCTGTTGCTCATTAGTTGCTACAAACTGCTGCAGTGCCACCAATGGAAGTGGAGGGGTGACATTTCACACCAACGAGGATCTGCTGGGTAGTGTTAAGTACGTGTGTGAATACTGGCATAAGCATGGCTCTGGTGTAAGCAGTCCCTTCCTCTTCGGGCATATCATGAAGTCTTGTGCATTATAATTAGATCTTTTACTTTATTTTGCTCCTAGACATTTTTAGCTTCTCCTTGATAAAAATAAGTATCTGGAAGTGAAAAAAAAAAAAAAAAAAAAAACCCTCTTAAAAATTAATCTCAATTGCATTATATTTGAGACCCACTGTTACACTCCATGCTCATTATGACTGACCTAAAAAGAATATTAAAAATCTCATTATTTTGTTGCTGGCTTTTCTACTTAATTATTACGACAACAGGCAGGTAATCATTATGCTGATTACTCAAGATGGAGATGTAAATAGCTCACGTGGGGGTTCATAATCAGATAATAACAGTAAGCACTCAGTCTGTATAATTAAGTCAAATGACATGGTTTATACTAGTGCAAACCTACCTCCAAAATGAAACATTTTATTATATTACTGTCTTTCCAAACAGCCCTACATTTTGCAAGTGTGCTCTATCTAGAGGTTGCTTAAACTGTCTAAAATTTTTGGTATTCACAATATCTGAAAAGGCTTTTTTTTTTTTTTTTTTTTTCCCCAAAATAGCAGTAATCTATTTGTCATTACTGTTGGGTACCAATAATTAAATTTTCTTTTTCAATAGTTCACACTTCACAGAATCACACAGTGGTTGAGGTTGGAAGGGAACTACGGTGGTCTT
Source organism: Megaceryle maxima (assembly GCA_024605025.1). Taxonomy (NCBI): domain Eukaryota; kingdom Metazoa; phylum Chordata; class Aves; order Coraciiformes; family Cerylidae; genus Megaceryle; species Megaceryle maxima. The sequence continues at coordinate 17,856 of JANHGN010016942.1, forward strand.
GTCCAACTGCCCTGCTCAAGTAGAGCCACACTCATTGATTGCCTCCATAAACTCTGTCCCTCGTGCACCATAATATTCCTGTAGGAACATGCTGAACTGCTGATGTGGCCAATGACAGAGTTGTCACAGATTTTCTAAAAGAATGTATAGTATATAATATAGACTCTTCCTTGTATTAAGTTGTAATTGTAAAGAACTGGTAGTTGCCATTCTTAACAGTTGTGTAAGCACCAGCAGTGCTAAGTGCAAAGCAAAATAAGGCATCACCAAAATCACATGCAAATTTAAAACAATAAAAGGGATGGTTTTCTCAAGCTTAAACCATTCAAGGAATAGATAACTATCTTAATCTGAACACTGAGATAACTTATATTGCTGCCTCTACTAACTCAAAACTCTCTTTTCCAATTACAGGAAAGTAAACAGTAAGATGCAAGAAAAGTTTCCTAGAAATAAAGGATCTTTTGTCTGATTGATTACTTGAGATGAGTTCTGGAAGCTACTACTGGATTTGCATTTTTACTGAGGGCCCTGTGTGCATCAACATTCCTAACTCTGAGCAATTAGTAGTCCTACTGATTGAAATGAATTTGGGGAAAGGGGTGGGTTTTCTTTTCCATGACTTTTTAATATGGGAAAATGTAAAATATTTTTTAAGTATATTCATCTTTGCAGTTTGTTCTCCTTTGCTACTCTTTCCTTTCACGTGTCTTTCCCTAAATCATTCTGCTTTTAGCATTTTTGTCTAACTGCATAGGCCTGAAGGCATAGGGATTGAAGTGCAGGGTTAGCAGAGGCCACCTTCCCGAAGGGCAGATTTCCTCTGTTACTTATTCAGACACATTTCCAACTTCCAGAACTTCCTATAAAGCCCTGCCTTAACCTATTTAGCCAGAATAGGGTTCCAAAATGATCCAGATATATAACTCTGGAAGGAAACTGAATGAAAATCCAAGGAGAGACAAGTTAAATAGGACTTTACAGCTTGCTATCATCCTGGTGTAATATTTTTTCCCTGCCAAGGTACCAAGTATCTATGAGTTGGATGGTCACTATTCCTGGAGATATGTGATTAAATGAAGCTGTATGCAGATTCTACTGCGTACTTCAACTATTAGTGTCAGCCTTCCACCTGGTGCTGAGGTCAAAAATTCACTTGCATAGCACAGCACCTCAACAATGAATGTCAGAAATTGTCCGTTGGGACCTATGCCTCATGCTAATTGTTTTTAATCAGTTCTAAAAGCTTCTTTCATTTTTCTACTGTGCATTTTTCACTGTTTCTTCTTATTTTATCAATGTCAAACATGATTGAAAAGGGCAAGGGAAAAAGTAAGCATTCTGCAGGATGAATGGGAAGAGAAATGGACAGTAGCTTTTTTTAAAGCATCACTGATCATAAGGAGCTTTGACAGCCCAGCATTATATAAGGCTGGCTTTCAAAAGGTGTTACTAAATATATACTGATTCTCTCCTATTTTTAGCTTGCTATTTTAATCACATTCACAGTGAGTTTTTAAAAGTATTTTGAACTGTCACTTGTTACAATTCTTCATCATGTTTTCTAGCCACAGGAGCAATGCTGTCCTGAATCAAGACAAAGTAGAAACATTACAGCTGTCAAATGAAGTTATTGGTAACTGACAGAACAAGTTACTGCTTTAGCAAAAAACTTCAAAGCCCACTGTGATGAGATTTGGGGTGCACATGTGCATATGGTGTTCAAGTGCCTTTTATTTTATTTGCACATACATGTTGACTGGATTGTCCCCCGGGGTCAGCACTCTTAGGCTCTGACCCCAGTTGCAATTGTCATCAGAGACATTACATTTAATGTGAATTTGGTTATGGCATTGAACCAACCAGCAGGTTTATTCTAGATTTTATACGAGAAACTGACAGTGAATAAATTGAGATGCATGAAATACAACAAATACATACATATACTACTACTGATGTGTTCAGTCTAAAAATTATAGAGAGGATCTACATCACAGCTGTTTTGAGGTTGCCTCCTCTATACACCTTTTTAGCTAGTTAAGATTGTTTAGAAATTTTAAGACCATTAAGAATTAATATAAACACAATTATATGAAGTGTCATTAAAGTAATTTATGCCTCACTATAAAGTTTCAAAAGAAAATACTTCTCAACATTTTTTTCCCCTGTAATGTATCTAAAATGTAGCTGATCCATACAGAAAACAGTAGATAATCTTGGGAATCTTCCTACTTTAAAGAGATTGTCAACTAACAGTAGGTGACTATTTTTCAGTAAATGTTTAGTATTTGAACACCTTATATGTTTAGTCATTGAACACCTTTCTTAACATCAGTGTGCTTGGCAGCACTTTCAAGCAGTTCTCAGGGCTGCAACTCTCTGGAGTTAACCCCCTTGGTCTGTTCCAGGCCACTGTGACCTCCCAGTGCAGAACACATCAGAAGAGTTAAGGCTAGGGTTTCCTTAGTACAAAACCAAAAAGGGGGAAAGGAAGAATGGATTCTGGACTGAGGTCATTTGAGGTCTCTGTCCTTGCCTGCACTGCTGTAGCATTGAAGGTTTCCTCCCTCCCGTGGAGAATTCAGCTATTCTTGTGTTCGGGTAAAGGCTGGTGTTTATAAATCAGGAGGAGAAGATATCTGTGAGGATTATTCTTTGAACTGTTAGCCAGGGCAAGCCAAGGGCTGACCTGCAAGAAACTCACCCCCTTTTCTGCAACCAGGGGAAAGACCTGCTGCCTGCCATTAGCCTGGGGCTGGGCTTGGTAACCCATGAAAAGCCAATCCACATTTCGAGAGGGAAGAGCTTATGGCCGTGACAAAATGTCAACAGAGAGGTTATTACCATGCCAAACTGTGTGCTGATGCCTACGATTACCACCACAGATGGTGGTAATTCAGGAAATACAGCAATGTTTCTGGCATGGGTGGCAATGGTGAGGCAGGGATTTTCAGCTACGCTGTAAGGCTGCAGCACCTTATCTTGCTTTTTGGAAGAGATTAGTGTTGTTGCTTCCAGCCCAATGCATAGCCAGGCTGGTCCTTGGGCAAGGCTCAGGGATGAGAGGCCCAGGATGAAGTGGCCATTTCTCTGGAGTAGATTTAGGAGTGACAACAAAGGAAAGCTTGGGGCCTCACAGGCTTCACAGCATTGCCCTGAGTCTTTTTTCCTTGCATGTGCTAAATGCTCATTTTTGAGCTGAAAAATGTATAATGGTTTAGATTTAAGGTAGTTTAAGGCTGGGAAGAGATAGCAGTGTTACTTCATCAGCTTTCTTTGTGTCTTTTCAGGCTGGGAAATTCAGAAAATGAGACAACTCCAGCAGTAAGCACTGAAAAGGTTCTTGGACTGTTCATTCATGTGCTTTGTTCATAATTTACCTTCTCCAGCACCAACAGAAGCCCTGTTGTAATTGTGAATCTAAATTAGCTGAATATTGATCCTTGGGAGGTCTGATTATGTTTGTCCAAAATAATAGAGATGAGTAGCTGACTCTAAAGACAACTCTAAACTTCCCCATCTAACAAGTTAGATCTCAGATTAATGAGCTCTTAAGTAATTGGGTCAGCCATAAATAGAGTTGTTTGTAAAGACAAGAAGACATTAATCTGTAAAGGTCATATTGCTTGTGTCACCGAGAAGTATTGCAATATTTATTTCCCAGTTTTGAGGATTGATTGGTTGTAGTCAGATCGCATCTGTTCTTTTTAAAGATATTCAAACTAGAGTGCCAAGGGGTTTCTTCCATGTAGTTCACAACACAGAGCAAACACTGAGGTTCAAGGCAGAAAAGATTTTGTTTAAGCAGTCATGCTATTGACATTTCTTTAAAGGGAATTGGGATAGAGTATTGCTCCTATGAAGAGTTGCAAAAATCAGTATCGATTTCTGGATGTTTACTTGAGGAAGGAAGAAAATACTTTCCTGGTGTTGGAGATCCTAGGGATTTTACAGACAAGGGAAAAAAATCCAGGACGTGCTTGTTCAGTTTCTGTCTGATAAGGGATAAAATGTTCTCTGCAAATCTGGGTGCACCTTAGAGATATGTAGGGACCTCTGTATTGTATCCTTTTGTATTACAGCAGAGTTTCTTTTCTCAGCTCTTGGCATGCTACTAAAAGGGTTCCTGTGAGGAATAAATGATTTATTTTAGGACTCCTCTTCTGCCTTATTTGACTGAACCTAGTATCCCAATGATCTTTTGGAAATATAAACTATTGTAAACCTAAAAAGGATATGATTTTACAACCTTCCTTGCCTGAGCTAGTCATGGGAATATAGGAAACATCAGCACTGTAAAACTGTGAATTGAAATTGCTCGCTCCCTGTTTGCTTAGCTTTGTACATTTTCTGCACTCTGACTGTCTCGTCTCTTACTGAGCTACTCCATCAGCCTGCTAGAGAATGAGAATTGAAGTGGTTTGCTAAGCCATTAAATTAGAAATAAAGTGCACAGTATACTGCTATCTTCAGCAGATTTCTGGAGGATTTAAACCACATTTTTGCAGTCCTTATTTCATCTATGCAAACAAAAAACCTTTAGGATAAAATACAGTTAAAATAAGAGAACTTATTCCATGAATCTTAATCTAAACCCAGTCCTGCTCTGTTCTAAAGAAAAAAAAAAGTTTCCTATCTAAAGTTTCATGTTTTGAGTTGGGATCACAGGGGAAGCAGTACAGCATGAAAAGACTCAACAAATCCAATGAAAAAGAACCAAGGTAGTAAAATAGGCCAGACTGATAGCTAAATCTGAGCAAACACCTCATCATGAATAATTTCATTATTTCTACTTAATACTCCTTATTTATAAACTCTTCATGAACTGACTGGGAAATTCTCAAATGTTATCCTTGCTTAAAATATATATGAATAATTTTCTGCAAAGCCCACACACATTATGAACTGCAAGGCAGTTTTCATCAGAAAGCTCTAGGTGATGCAGTTGGATCACTGGACAACTTCAAAGAGACAGATTATTTTAAAAGAAACAGTTTAAAATGCAAGTATTGTAAAATTTCCATTTCAAAATAACTGCACATTCAATAGTATTTTGGAAAATTTGAAATAGAATTTAAACAGCTCTTGAATTATTACAGAACAGGTAGTTTAAAACAGAAATGGACTACATAAAGGAAAGCATTAAACTCATTCAAAACCAGAGAATTCTGCCAAAAGGATAACGTAACTAGTATGAAGCAAATATTTTCAGAAAAATAGTTTAACTTCTGGAAAATGCAGTTTTGGATTCATCAAATGTTATGAGCTTTCAATAGACTGTGACTAATTCTACCCCAAAAAAATGGGAAAAGGGTTATCAGTTTCTAAAACTAACAACCAACCAAACGACCCGAGTAAAGAAAACAAATGTGAACCAAAGAAATGCCAAATTAACAGAAAAATCCCTTTCAGCTAAGCCAACTCTGTTCAGCTTCACTTTGTAGACAGAATGAACACATGTTCAGTTTGGGATAATATCTTCCTTTTAAGATCAGCTGCTTCCAAATTCAATTATTAGTTAGAGGCAATATTACAATTCTGCCATACATATAGTAACAAAATACCTATTGGTTAGATACAAAAACTACCTGGAGCAAACCCAGGAAGGGTCAACAAGTTGTGAATTAATGAAAGGATGACACCACTTGCTTGTACCAGAAAGCACTGAAAGAGGATTGAATTAGAATGGAAGTCACTGTATTGTTTTTTGTCATCTCAAACCTCCTCTTCACCAGTTCTTCCTAAAAAGAAAAAAAAAAAAAAAGCCATCTTAAGGAACTCACAGTAAGAGAGCCACAAATAAAACTTTGCAAACTGTTTAACTGCTTTCTGGCAGAAGTTAGGACACGACTGAGATTTCAATGTCACTTATGAAAAAGCATTTGCCAAAGCAGTACTACAAGGGTCAAATTTTTATATATATATATTTATTTATTTTAAAGATTTTGTATTTATGTTTTGATTGTGAGACTTGCACCTTCTGGGGAAATGAACTGTTAAGCAAATACCCAAACACCATTAGCTTTGTTCTCTCTTGGTCATTCTTATTATCTACTTCTTGAAAGAACTGTACTAGCAAAACAGTTACTGTAGGATAACAGCCACAAGATGAAGCATCAATGTTAATAAATTATGGTTATAGGAGAGCTTTGGAAAAGAATGCTCCTAAATTAAATTCATTAATATAATTTATCTGCTGGCTTTCCTTGGGGAAATAATGCAATCAGCTTTCTTGCATTTCACAGACTGAAGTGGACCATACCATTATCATTAAGAAACAATCACACCAAATGTCTTTTAACACTTTCTCTGAGTTCTGAGACAGCTGCAAACAGTATCACCTTATTTGCAGTGAATCTCTCCTGGATGAACCTTTGGGGTTTTTTTTTCATCTAGGTTTTTGTAGCAGCAAGCCCTTTCAAGTGGTGTATCTATCAGGTTTTGTAATGTTTTGTGTTGTTTGGTTTTGTTTTATTTTATCCCCACCCCTGGATATATTTATATTTATGCACAGGGACCAAGTAATAAATAAGAAATGAACTGCAATGGGGAGTTGGGAACTGTGGAAACATGGGCACTAGGACACCCTATGTTAGATCCTGTCAGGCTGACAAGAGGTTCAAGGTACTTTTATTTAATACCTGCAGTAGTGGAGCTCAAAATCTTTCCAAACTGCTACATGTATAATGACAGTATTACTTTGCATTCCCAACAGCAAGCGCTTACAATGAAAACTCAGGCATTGTCAGGACAGAGACTGGGCATAAAATGGAAAATATTCAGCCAAAAAGAAAAACAGAAGTACATCAAAATGGTGCTTGGATGAAATCAGTAAGATGTTAACATAACAGGTGACACACTGACCAGGAGCACATGAGCAGGCAAGAAAATTAATGCAGAGTAGTGGCTTAATAAGTTGCACACAGTGTTACTGCTGAGTACTGTTTTCTGGTATGCCCTATGACAACTAACTTCAAATCCAAGTGTATTTATAATAGCAATATAAATATGTGTTATAAAATTATGCTTTAATACCACTGTTGTTTTTACTTTGCATAAGCAATAGATTTTGTAAGTGATTTTGAATCATTTGTAGTAATAACAATTCTTTAGTTATCAATTAAGTTTCTAAGGTGAACACAGTTATGTGGTTTATATTACTGGAGAAGTTAGTAACTTTCCTATGACTTCTATGTAAAATTTACTATTTCTCCTTTATCATACAGTTTATCTTCTAGATATCTTTCAGCACATCCACTGATTAGTATCTTAGAATAAAACTTTTATCTCAATTTTATGGAGTCTCTTTAGGAACTGCCTGGCCAGGTTTCAGTCAAAAGATGTTTCAGCACACTGAAGGTTACTAGCTGAAATGGAGTAACACGGTTTGAGCTTCAAACTGAATCTGCAGAGATATTGAAGTGGTAGAGCTTGTTTGTACTTCTCACTTGAGGAACTTAACGTGCTTTCATCACTGCATTGTGTTGCTTAACTCTCTTTTCAATATCATCTAATTGGTGAATGAAGTATATTAGATACCAAAGATGCCTTGCCAGGAAATTGCTCTTCTTGAAGCTACAGCTATAATTTCACACAACGCACAGTCAGCATGGGTGAGGGGGGGTGGGGGGGAAGACCAAAACATTCATCACCATGTGATGCTGACTGCTAGCTCGAAACACAGAAAATGGTGCCTGTAGCCTCCAGGGAGTTAGTCCATCATTAGATTAACAACCACTAAGGTAAGGCCATACATCATTAAAAAAGACAGGCACAGTGTTGGCAGTACAGAATATTAAGTAGAACAACTTGCACTGTCACTCTGCGTAAGGAATAGAGAAGTCTTACAGACGCTGGTGAGGCTGGGGTGGGTGAATAGGTAGTTATTGCCCTGGAAGAAAATTGATAAACCACATTCCTATTCAGCAGATGGGCCTTTGCTAATCAAATTTATCTGCATTTACAATACTCTGTGAGAACTAAATGCATCAGTTAATACCTAAACATGCTTTTCTAACATGAAAAATGTTTGGCTATCTTAATAAAAGCTTAAATGCTTTTTTTATTTAACCTTAGCTTTCTCCACTTCAGTTTTAATGAATAATTTCTATTTATGTGAAGTGTTTTCCAGCTAAGGTGCATAGCACAACATTGCTAGGGAATACTACAGTGTGAATATAGTGTATTCACATGGAGTTACAATCTTTCTGTTTCTCACAAGTGCTGTCCTCAAGGACTTGGTCTTGTTCAGACTAGGAAAGGTAACCAGCTTTCACTGAATATCAGTAAGGTGTTTAATGTAAGACTATCCCTTGTGACAATTTTTTAAGCCCTTCTGCACGCACTAACTGGTTAGAGTATTTAAGGATAAAATCCAGGGATGAGTTCCAGAACAGTGAATGAGTTTCAGAACAGTGGATACCATTTTTTCAGTATTTTTTAAAAAATAATTACTATTTTTGCATTAATGGAAGGGGAATCTTCATTTTGAGGGTTCCCCAAAGAGAGCAGACATTTATTTATTGACTACAGACAGTGCAGATTCCCATGGGTCCTAGTATTCAGGATCCTTATTCTTTAGTTTAATTTTCTGTCTATCACTCTGTTTTCATTTTGCTTCATAGTTTCATGAATTGAAGGGAAAGTACATACAGAGAGTCAAGGTAGGACAACTCATCCTTCTGCAAATAAGCAGGCTTTGCACTATTCAATATCTAGGCATCTCTGCCTCCCACTCAAAAGCTGAAAGGTCTTCCTTTTGCACACCCAGTTCATGTTTGACTGACCATGGAATGCACCAGCAAACAAACAAACAAGTCTTTCTCTGATGATGCCTTTTACCAGTCTCTGAATCTGAACTGTCTCGGATATCTCTTGTTCTCTCTGTCTGATCAACCTGTCTATCTCATTTGTAATATACTAGAAGCTGTACATCTCTGGTGTGTGAGGCTCCGGGAGCCTTTCAAGCTATTATTTTCTTGGGTGAGTCAATGCAAGCAGGATTGATTTAGTAGCCTCTAAAAAATAAAATCTCTCTTGTTGTAGCAATCCAAACTAGTATTTAAGGAGAACCTTTCCAGCAGAAAAACAGAACTAGAGAGCAGAATATGATGATTCACTTATTAATGTAAAAAAACGGTAACAAATCAATACACTGTTCAATTTCTCATGCCTATAATTCTGTGAACTTCTGAAAACAAAGTATGCCTTCTTATGATGTGTCATCTGTACTCTACCCAAAGAATAGCATTTTACAGAATGGAGTAAAAAGTATGCCCAGCAAGCCACTAATTTGTTCTATAGTCTTCCAAGATTTTGATTTTTGGCAGAAAAATAACATTTAGATAGTTAAATCTATTAGCACATTCATGTTTAGAAAGTAGATCTCGGCACACTGGGAAAACCTTTGTCCACTTCCCATTCTTAGTAAATTCCTCAGATGGGGGGATACATAAGGCTTGTGACCAAAATGGTTTGTGTCCTGCAATAAGGTAATTGACCCTAGATGTTCACTGGAGACCACCACCATGCGTTGTGCCGTGCTGGTGATCTCCAGCACACCGACAAAAATCCTACAATAGCTAACACTTAAATCTTGCCATAGCCTCTGTTCAAACAAATCCCTTGCTACCTGAACAAGACTCTGCAAGGAGTGATCTCCCCTCGCATACGGACTCCTATGCATTTTAATAGAGAACCAGGCATAAAAATGGAACTCTGACTAAATAAAGTATACTGAATTAATTCAACCACTTATCAATCAAGAAATGGTGACTTACTGGTATGAATATTAACAAAACAAAACAGCTGGAGCATTAATGAAGACAGCGCAGATAAAATTTTTTGGAAAAAAATATATTTTGCAGGCTAAAAGATTACCGAAACCATTGGGTAATTGTTGAAGTTTAAGTAAAATAAAACAAATTTATTTTCTTTTTTCAGATATGTTCAGTTAAGAAACTGCGAAAAACCCCCTTAGTAAGCATACACTGGAAAAAAAGCACTTTACTTCTAATTAGGATGGCAAATTATTTATGTACCTGGATTTTAATTGCACTCACTTGATATACTCATTAAAATTATTTTCATTACAAGCAAGCTTATTTTTTTAACTGCATTACACTCTAAGGAAATTAAAAAAAAAAAAAAAAAAAAAAAAAAAGAGTTCTGAAAAGAATTCTGGCACCAAGCATCCCTTGAATCTATCTTGAACCCTGTTTCTTGATAGACAGAAATAAACACTGTTAAATGAATGTTACACAGTTCTAGAAGCTTGCACAGGGGAGACAGACCACATTAAGATGCTCTTTCCCAGTGGCACACTGGCTCTTGCTGCCCACCATGACTCCACAGCTGCTCTCAGCATAGGCCACATCCCATTTCTGCCTCCAGCCTTGGTGTTCCCCATATTCCCCCGACCTGTGGTCTCAGGACCCACCTCACTCTGCCCAGTGGCACAGCCCAACCCTCTGCAGTCTCTGCACAGCCCACTGCCCTCTGGGCAAACGTGTGGGGTCTGAGTGAGTACCACAAGGAGGCACCTGCCCAAGCCTGACTGAACTGAAACAGCATGAACAGGGACACAGTGATACTACCTGGACCTTTCCCCTCCACATGTGCCAGGACCTAACCCTGCCTGCTGCACCAGTCAGCTCTGGAGGCATTTCTGCTCGTAAAAGCCAATCTGTTAGATGTTAGTAGCATCCCCACACACCCCCATCTGAATTTCCACAGAAAAAAATTGTGCCACGTGGTTCAACATAAGACATTTAGGAACATACTAAGGAGTTGGTTCCAATTCCTTTTGGAGTCAATGTCCTTCCAGAGGCTTCAGAGCCATGCATTCAGAGCCAACGTTATTTTTATGAGAGGGGGAAATATGTTTTTACTGATAGGCCTATGTACAAATTCTTATTCTATTACCTTCAAACAAAATTTGGGTTTAGGTATATTTTCCAGAAATGGTCCCTTTGCCATAATGGTGACTACTGAAACAAGTCAAATGAAGCTTGAGAGATTTCAGTGTAAAATCTCAGTTCAGCAAAGTAGTGAAAAAAACCCTGAACCAAACAAGCATGAAACTTGTCCACACAACGTCAGATTTTAGGCTAAAGTACTTAGTGTAGTAAGTCCTATGTAGCACTGTACATAATGTCTACCTCTTTTGAGTCAGTTTGTTAAACTTCTTGCATTTTTGGAACATCCAGCTATCCTCTGGACATGTGTAAACGTTTTCTGAATCACTTCTTTTAGAAGCTATAGGAAAAAATTCTTAATTTCATTACCATCTGTATTAGCTTAGTTTCACTTCACTGGAGCAAGTCTTTATTCTCCATTTCTGCAGAAATTTAAAAATAATGGGGGAAAAAATAATATAAAGTAAACTTAACAAAAGCAATTGCAAATAAACCTTTGAGTCACAAGTCTTTACTACCATAATTAAAAATATTAACTGAATTATTGAGAAAAAGTTACTTATTTCCAGCATTTTCTGTGCTGAATTATAAGTAGTACCTTTGCAATCCTTTGTGCTGTTTTGTCGTGTTAACCCAGCAGGCCCACTGAGGAAGGGTCTGTTTAACTATTCACAGAACTGAATTCCTGCTTAGAAGTTGAAATAGGATAAAAATGTTTTAACATGCATTATTTAAGCATCTGTACTGTAACTAGCATTTTCTTCCCAAGGAAATGATATTCATGCCTCTTTCTTCCCCTTGCAACAAAACACACTGTTTTCACTTACTGATTTCTGTTCACTTGCAAAGCAAAATACAGAAGAGCAATTTTCGTAATGTCCTTTCCCTTTCATTTAAACAGGATCCAAAATTGCCAAACACAGCATATACTGTAAGAGTTCTGACACAAATCAAATAGTCAAGTTGAAAGTTTTCTAATTTTCTTATATAGTGGAGCTATGAGACTCTTCTGAAACTTTAGGGAAATTCAGATCAAGACTTAGTTTTTTAGCCTCTGACTGTTCCCAAAACACCAAGAAAGCATTCCCCAGAAACAGTGAGGTTTCAAAACTGTAACATTCTTCTTCTAAGACTAGGAGATAAGACTATCTTCTAAGCCTGGGGATCTTATGAATGTTTACAAATATCTGCAGGGTGGGGGTCAAGTAGAAGGGGCCAGGCTCTGTTCAGTGGTGCCCTGTCATAGGACAAGAGGTAATGGTCACAAACTGAAACACAGGAAGTTCCACCTCAACGTGAGGAAAAAATTAGTCACTGAGAGAGTGACAGAGCCTGGAACAGGCTGCCCAGAGAGGCTGTGGAGTCTCCTTCTCTGGAGACTTTCAAAACCCACCTGGATCTGTTCCTGTGTGGCCTGCCCTGGCAGGGGGGTTGGCCATGATGATCTCCAGAGGTCCCTTCCAACCCCTACCACTCTATGATTCTATGACTATTACACACACAGAGACGCAACATATTTAATGTATTCTTAATAAGACTCATTCTGATCTGCCTTCTCCCTGACAGCCTTTCACTTTTCACCCAAACACAGGTGTGTTGCTGCTGGAAGATCTTTGTGATCAAAAAAATTGACTGTTGAAAATATTCCATTTCTAAAGCTTCTCTGTTGGTTGAATAGATACAAATGATGCATGGGAAGCATGCCCGTATTTTGTCCACTTCTTATTGCCAGTTTGTTTAGAAAGTACTGCACACCCACAATGACAGCCAGAAAATTTGTATAGTCATTTTCAGCAATGGAAGTTCAGGTTACTAAGTTCTTCTTAGCCAGATTTTGCTCTGCCTAATTAAAATATATAAAGGCTTGCTTTTTTATTTTTTCTTGTACATACCTAGGTTACTCATCAGTGTCAGAATACAGCCTGACTTAGCTGTGTGTGCTGTGTCACACACACAGTAAGAGCTACTGGATTGTAGCTCACAAGGTCAAGGAAATTTATAGTTATCAGAAGTGGTACAGCAAGGAATTGGAGACTCCCTGTCATATGCTATCACCACTGTGTGCTTTTCCTATTCTCTTGATTTTTATATTGGAGCGCATCACAATTGTAGTGTCTCCTATCTGTAGGTCACAGGAATTTTCACAAGCTGAAACCTCAATAGCCTGGCCACACACATTGCTAGTGGGAACTGGGAAACTATTTTGCCAGGAGGTCAAATAACTTTTTAATATTTCTTATCCAGCAGGATTAAAAGGATTTGCAATCCATCCAGGATTTACAATCCATCCTATTTGAAACATGAATTACTCAGAAGAAAGGGATGCTGGTATTTTCCTCAACTTTTAAAACCCGTAGAAAACACTTTACAGAAAAAGCACATAAGCAGGTTTTTAGAAATTTTAGGGCAAGGAGATTTAGGAGTAAGGATTTGAGCCAGAGTTACCTGTAATGGCAGTATCTTGAAATACAGCTGAGTTATTTTTCACTACAAACCTGCTGACCATAGCAATGTTGCCTTAAGGAAACCACCAGACCCCTTAATTGTGGGGATGTCCTTCACACTTAACATCTGAAAATTGATTCACAACAGCAGCACGCTAACATCATCGCTCCTGAGAGAGTTTTATCTCCAAAATCACCCATCATCTGTGCCAATTAGTGCATGCCTAAGATCTCTGTGAACTCCATGCATCTCTGGATAGCTGTAAATCAGAAGACCACATTAAGTTTAATCATTACCAAAAGTACAAATTATGGTGAAACATAGTAAGGCTGAGAACACATTTTACCAAATTTATGACAATGCTAAAATTTGTTTTAAAAATACATAAATCTGGTCCTGTGTATTTATAATGCAAATCTGTTGAACCTGTACCCTTATTTTCCTACTACAAATAGCACACAACACTTTTTCAGCTCACTTTCTGCTTCTACATCTTCCAGTGAAAGTTCTGTCCATTAGTTGTCTCCCTGAAAATCTCTAAGAAACAGTAATATTTTAAGATATTTTTCATTGCGTATAAACTGTAATTCCTCTGAAATATACTACCATAATAAGGGTTGGGTTTTTTTCATGGTGCAGAGAGAAAAGAAAATGAAATTACTGGTTTTCAGTGTTTGAGTGGCTTTGTTCCTTTATATTCATTTTTTGACTGCTGGTAGAGTTAAGATTTCCTTACAGAGCAAGGTATTGGCTCTACTAAGATATTATTGAAGAATTATTTCTGCTCTGAAATCATGTTTAAATGATGTACCCTAGGAGATTAACTTTTAAGGGCTAAATCATTAGGGAAACATGTTAAATAAAGTTATTCATTGTACTTGGAAGTTAAAACTGCTTCCTGATGCAGCCTGAGCAAGAACTTGCCTGTAAGTGCATCAGCACAGGAGGAAAACTGACAGAGAGACAGTTTGAGTGGCAGCTGCCTTCTTGCTTCTTGTAAAGGTGGAGAAAAGTCCCAGGTGGACTTTCTGACATCGGTCAGCAAATCCCACAACCTCCTGTGAGCCAGTGTTGGGGGCACTGGAGGGGGAAAAGTGAAGGTTTTTCCATCTACTTCACACACAGAAATTAAGATACTTAGCACATAAATATTGATATAAATGAGTGCACTCTCATTTCCTTTTACTTCATTGTGTGCACCTAGTACCACTTTCAGTCTAGCCCATATAATATAGAGGGTCTGACATCTATTGCCCTGATCTCATTTATCACCAACCCATATCCATTTTTTTTAGAAGCACAGACACCCAATGTAAAATTTTTACTGTAAAATTGAATTTGTTTCTTGTAACAGAGTAGGCATTTTCAATTTATGATTTAACATTGAACATCCTTCACCTTGAACGTAGCTCTCCTGCTGTAAAAACCAAGGCATCTCTTTCATGAGGATGCTATAACTTCATGATACAGATGCCCATCCTATTAGACAAGGTCATGCCAGTAAAAACTAAACTTAATTTCCAGAGATGTTTCAACATTTAGCCCTATTTTTCACTTTACAAGGATAAATATTGGGAAATACTTTATCCCACAGTAATAACTCTCCTTTCATCACTGGAAGAAAAAAGTGTTTGATATTCAGTTCAAAATGGCTGAGTGAAAGAAACTACAAAAAGCATGCTGAAAAGACATTATTTATCTATATGATGGTTGTTGCCTTTGTCTTTACATTGGAAAAAATAATTTACTTATCTCCCTCGTAGTTTGGAACCAGACTCCTCATTATGGCTCAGTATTTTATTCAAAACTATTTTTTGGACTTTCTGCTCTCTACTCCTCTGTCCACCTCCCTTGCCTTGCCCGTACCCTCCCCGCCTTGCATTTACTGTCAAGTTCCCAAATACAACTATCCCTAAATTGGTCTTAATTAATTCCTATCAGATAGAAGCAAGAACTCCCTGCTGTTTCCACTTTATCTTCATACTTTCACAAGTTGCTTTAAGTCTGTAAATTATGTGTTTCTTCTTTGGTAGCACTTCCTGAGCTAACAAAGTTCTGCACTAACTCAATCCCTTTGTCAGACTGGGGTTAGCCTTTTCACTCATCCAGTTACAGCAGCACTTGATGGGTCCAAGTGACTCCATCTCTGAAGTGCAACCCAACAGGTTTTAACTCCTCATTTTCCAAGAAAAAAGTCCCCAGTGTCCCTCCAAAGTCTCCTCCATCATGCCCTGCCTATCTTTCCTGTTTTAGGTCATCGCTATTTGTAGAGAGTCTGCAATCATCTACAGCTCAGTTCCTCCAGGCAAAAAAAAAAAAAAACACCCCTAAAAAAACAACCAGGAACCACCATGCTTATCAGTTACACCTTTTTACTCCTTCTCCTTCACTGGAGAAACTTAGCTGCTGCCAGCTCTTAAAGGTACTTAGTAATTTTCCACCCAAATTAAACACTTGCAGGCTGTAATCACTGCCTGTCAACAGTCCTCTCAGCCTCAGAAAGCTGACATGGTGCAGACTAAAGTTCCTCAGATCTATCTGGATCCTTTTACAACCCCAAAAGGGAATCAGTTCACAGCTGGAGAAATATTTTCCAAGTATAAATTAAAGTAGTGTCTATGTGCTTCTTGAGTAGGTGAATGCTCATCCCTGGCAGAATAGCTGGATTCTGCACTACTCTGGAGAACTTACAGAAGAATTAGTTAAATAAAAATATTTTAAAAAAGAAAAAAACCCAAAACATTCATGCGATCTCTTAATACTAAATTCGAGCTCTTTAGCTCTTCTACATTTTTCTAGATCAACATGCATGGAACCTTTCTGGCCCACAGCAACAAAATTGAGTAAAAAATGCATGGTGCTTGATGTAAAGCTCTATTCTCCCTTTTTAAGTTAGATAATTTTTGTAGTTGTGAGGAATATCAAAACAACATGGGTCATATGTTTCACAGCAAAGGCTTATCCCAAAGAGTGAGGCCTTTAGCAGAGGTAGACAGCATCATATACTCTTGATATATTTATCCTGCAGCTCTAAGAATGTGTATCCCTGAAGGAACTTTGGCTGATTGTGCAACTGATCACCAGGTATCACGAGCAAAGGATGTATAAACCTACATTTTTCTAGGAAGCAATGAAAGTTTGTTGTACTAAGGGTTCAGCGCTTCTCAGATGTTTTGGTTTTGAGCTGTTCAGATTCTACATGGTCTAACTGCTCGTTTTGTTTTCTTTTAGTGTATTTCTCCCTAAGTATAAATCACCAGAGGAAGCTATTTTGAAAGTGACTTGGACATGTTGCAGCCAACAAACCCAGGGTAATCAGCCAGCCTTGATTCTTGAAGTTGAAGGTTTATTTTAGAATAGAATGCCATGCTTAATCAGTTTTACTGATCCTTCACCGTACTATCTGCTTTGACAAGAATATGTTGATCACATTACAGAATGATTACTGCTAATGGAGATCTTTTAGACAAGATTAGATTTTGCTTCTGTCCAGATGCTTCAAAGAATGTTATTAGTTTTTGATGTCATATTTTGTAGCATGAATATGATCAGCTTATGGGCTTGCTCATATGCTATAGCTGCAGGAATTTATCTGACAGTTAAGCTGTCAGGACCATGCAGCATCTAACCCAATGAACACTGCTGCAATCTGTATCAAATTAGGTACTGCCCACACCATCTTACCATAGCTGTGATTTGACCAGCAAATATTCTGATGAGCCCCCAGCCTTTGAGAGTCAGAATTCTACATGATGCAGTTCAACAGCTTTTTCCAAGGAAGCCGATTACTTCACGATAGCGTCCCTAAGAGTGGATCTGCACATTTTTAAAGGAATGTAGCATTTTTTTAAATAAATCAGTAAAATGGGATTCAGAGCTGTGCGACTTTAACAGCTAATTAATGTGGCACTGTATGGGAAGCCCATTAGTATAACAGCAGTTGTGACAGTGGATTTCCTGTATACATCCAGAAAGGACAAGTTACTTTGTTTACAAAGCACTTTTCTGTTCTCTTTCAAAGTTAACAGATACCTACAAGTACCTTTCATGACCTGTATTTACTAGTTAGATACCAAGAAAAAAATACATAAAATCTGAGAAGCATTAAGATTAGTTTTAATACATTTTTACTAGTGAGCCTTACAATATCAACTAAGCAATACTATTGCCTTTAAGTTTAATACATGCTGATATGCACTCTGATGGTACGCTTCATTCCTTTTGATAATATGCTTTTAAACACAATGTCCTTTAGGGTCCAATGGACCATGAAATAGTCTCTGCAAAAGTACCAGTGGTGCCAATGCTGAGACAAACATTCATTTTAGCTGTCAGCTTTAAGGACTGTGGAAGAAATGAAGCACATTTATTATATACTGATGTATTCTGACTAGATAATCCTTTTCTGTTGTAGGCACTATAAAGATGAGTGCTGATTACTGTGGGGGAATGTTGAAAAAAAATTCAGATAGGCTGAAACAGTTGTGCTTCCAATTTCACAGTTGGATAATTTGCTTTATAAACTTCTATTTAAAAGAAAGTTTTACTGGCAATGAAGTATGCTAAGTAAACAATCTATAATTTGAAAGTGAGTAGAGATAGTTAGAAACCATTTCTACTAATGCTACATTTATTAATTAATATTGGAGTTTGCTTTTCTATACTGCAGGTATTTTCAAGGGTTTTTTTTTTTCTTAGATAAGCATTCTCATTACAATTCTAACAAAATTTACCCCTTAAAATGTCAAAATTCTATGTCATTTTGATAGCATGCTTATTTTTATATGGCTATGAGAGGGACTAATATACTTGTACTGAAATCAAATGACCTCAAAATTCAGAACAGATACTTAAATCATAGTATTTTGGTGCATTTTTCAATGTATGACCTTCATTATTCCCATTTTAAAGGTGGGGATAGAATGCAGAAAGCCTAAGGGATTTTTTTTTTTTCATTATGCAGTAAATGGAAGACACTATATCAAGAGATCTTATCTGGCTCCTGGCTACCAACATTTGACCTTGGCCTGCTGAGCCCATATCATCGGGTATTTCAACAATGAGATGCAAACAGTCAGGTGCAACCTGACTGAAAGGGAACAGAAAATTAAGAACTAGAAGTATAGTCTTTTTAAAAAATGCACATTTTTTAAGTCTATGAAAGCCCAAATCCAATGTGTTGAAAATTAGGAAAAGGGAGCCTAGGAAGCCAAGAAGCAATGTAATGTACGTTACACATGATAAAAACAAAAGACCTGCTCTGTTAAATCCATTCTTACCACACACAAACTTTTCTCCAAAATTCAGAGCATGGAAAATCCCTAAGTACAAATCAAGGAAGAAATGACCTCTCTGAAGATTTATGCACACATACCTATGTGAAACTAGCACACAAGGAAATCAGTCTATAGTCGTTATCTACTATAAATGTCCGTGGATGTTGTTAGATACACTATGTACATGTTTACACCAGCTAAAGTTCTGGGATCCAAACTGCTGTACATCCCACTAATTTAGAAGAAACAGTTTATACAGCTTCCTTTAACAAAAGACAGACAGCCTGGTAATTTATGAAATTCTGATAATGTTTAGATTTATTCCCTCTCTTGTCTGCTTTTAAAAAAATACATCACTATACAAATCCAATTCTGTAAATAGCTCATTAATACATAAATTCGTTAGTCAAAACTACTTTCTTTTAACAGCTTTATTTGAGAGTCCTTTGAGAGAGAGCAGAATTCACTAGAAACAAGACCAGACTTCTGCAACAGCACAGTCTTTCTCCATGTTGAAAAGCATGGTTGTTCTCTAGTTTCTGTGCTAATGCATGCCACAGCTAAGGCAACGTGACACCACTGAAAAGCTGCTTGTACCATATGTTTAATTTTGCTGGCATGCCACATTTCAGAAAAACTAATGTATTGCAGTACTTTATGTATGTATTATTGTTGTCTACATGCACTCTGAGATCACGTCATACAAGAAATAGGAAGAATTGAGTTTCATTCTTCTATATACTGAATAACACATTCAGAAGCTGTATTTTTGCCCCCTCTCTCTCAATGCAGAATTCAGTTACCAGCTGCCACCCTACTTCAAAATTAAATTGAACATTGATCTTTCACTGGCATTAATATCACTTAAGATTACTGGATTTGGGTTTGGGTTCACAGTTCTAGACAAAAGCTTCATATAGAGTTTAGGTAGGAGTGGTTCCTTTGAAACCAACTAGTGGCCTATGAAAATGCATTTTACCTGCAAAAAATAAAAAGGCACTTTCTGAAAGCAAAGGTTGGATTCTAGACTACAAATATGTAAGTTGCTATAGTTCTGGAAGGGATGATGTTCATTCCACTGCTTTGGTCTGCAGACTTAACAGGCACAACCATAAACTACCATATTATTCTCCAATGGTCATGATAATCTCTCTTGGCAATGTGCAGAAATGTCTCAAAAGATACTGATCAACGTTAATTTACTCTCTGCTAAAGAAGATAGTATTTTTACAAATGGAATATTATGACAGGCAGCTTAAAACTTTTAGCACAATTCTGTTTCCTGACTCTATACTTTCACAGTTTCACAATCCCCACTTGGCAGCAGCAACAAATCTACATAAAAGAAAATCAGAAGAGCTCTTTGGAAGAATTAGAGATTCCTTTACCATGGCACATCCCTCAGAGATAATCATCTGGTTGGAAACAAGAACTGTCTTTTATTTATGTCAATTTTATTAACCAGTTAAGATTGTTACCATGACTGCACTGAAAGAAAAATAAACCTCCTTTCTAGTAAAACAGCATCACTCTAAGTTTACTTATTATCATGGTCTTACAGGCCTAGCTTATAGTTAGGGGGTGAGATCATCAAAAACAGTGGGAAATTTTACACTGAGCTCTGGCAGTTTTGTGTAGCACTAAGCAATGCTCTATAAAAACATTCATAAATTGGGCTGTTTTCTTCTTTGGTTGCAGCATGCATGGTGTGGAGAGGAATGCACCCAGAGAAAACAATGTTTTGAATACAGCTGAACACCTAGTTTTGTTTCCTACCCAAATGCAAATGTAAAAACCCACACATTTAAAATTGACAAAATATTTCATTCTGTCAAAATATTTTTTCCAAATTCTCTGACCCTTCATTCACTGAATTAGTTAAATGTCATTTTCAAATGTGATTGCAAAATGAAAACTTGAAACATTTTGTTTTAAAACTGTCAAAACAAAAGCTATTTTATGGTATTGAACATTATTTTTACTTTGTTTTGTAACAGCCTCAAAAGCCATTCAAATCATTTTAAGTAAGGAGCCTGAAGTGGAGTTCTGTGAGCAACTTCAACTTCACTAAGTGTTTAAATAAATCTACTTAATCAATAGGTTTTCCTGTATTGCATTTTCCCTCAGTCAGGCAAATCTCCATGATGTTTATTTTCTGTACTGCTCTCTACATGTCATGAAGCATATGTTCTATGAAACTAACTGCATTTCAGACTGACAGCTGCTTCACTGTTCCAGTTCTCTGTCATGAAGGAAGATATCTAGCATTTAAGCAGAGAAATTCCTTAGTAATGTGTTTGGACACTTACATTTAGAACTTAAACTATTATAAACTCTGGAGTTCAGTTTGCCTTGGTACTTCAGCATTCTAATAGGCATCTCTTTTACCTTTTGTGGAATTAGATAATTCTAATCAGTATTAATCACAACTCTTCTAGGAAACTGTATTTTATGCCACACATGTGGCATAAATCCCCAGCTAAATCAAGATTTCAAATTTATTTAATTTAAATTCTTCAGTGATTACTTAGTAACTTAGAAGAAAATTGAGTACTTTTAAATAAGTCAGGGAGCTACAGATAATTTGGGGGCTTGACTTGTTTTTTTCTAGAGCTTTTCTGGCACATCAAATATCAAGGAAGTTTTTACCATTTCTTATAAGCATCTGGCCACCTCAGTACCAAGTTCACTGGTGAGCTGACAAACACATATTGTGAAATGTCTGTGAAGTAGGAGATGCCCAACTCTTTTTACAGATACTGTTAATCTAGTTATTTTGGCATCTCTGCTATGAAAAATGCCTTTGCATTTCATTCGCAGATTTATTGTATGTAGGAAAACTGTTAAACTTTTAAAAGCTCATACTGCCACTCAACTTATAAATTAATTCCTTCCACTAGTTTTATTTTCAGTCCTTCTGGAAAAGCTACAACTTTGTAGCTTTTGAGCATGCTCTCTTAGTATACACGTGTCTGAATAGATTCTTAACATCATCCAGCGCCACTCAATGGTGGTTCTTTCTGAACCACTTCTTGCTCTTGCAACAGACTAGGTCATCTTATACATAACAGACCTGTCTATTATTGACAGACCTCTGCAAAGGTTCACACTACTTAATATTTCATATGAACACTTAATTTTTGTAATCCATGAACAGCTGATTGCTGTGAATTGCAGGTGCTATGCCACCATGATTGCAGTAATTAAAATAATCAGGGTTGGAAGAGGTATAATTAAGTTATTAATACACACAGTCTTTGTCACATGCAGAACACAGGGGTTTTGACAAGGCAATGGAAGCAATACAATACCACTGCAAAAGTTTAAAGTAACCAATCAGAAGTCAGAAAACTGCCTCTTAAATGAATTTCCAAGTTTCTGATCACTGGAAAAGAAAGTGATTAATTTTTAACTCCAACAGATAGAATCACAGAATACCTTGGTTTGGAAGAGATCTCTAAAGATCATCTAGTCCAACCTAGCCCCTGCAGTGAGCAGGGATATCCTCAACTAGATCAGGTTGCTCAGAGCTTCACCAAGCCTGACCTTGAATGTCTCCAGGGATAGGGCCTCCAAGACCTCCCTGGGCAACCTGTTCTACCACCCTTATAGTAAAGAACTTCTTTCTAATGTCCAATCTAAATCTACCCTTCTCTAGTTTAAAATCTTTGCCTCTCATCCTATCACCACATGCCCTTGTAAACAGTCCCTCCCCAGCTGTCCTGCAGGCTTCCTTCAGGTACTGGAAGGCTGGTATTAGGTCTCCCCAGAGCCTTCCCTTCCCCAGGCTGAGCAACCCCAACTCCGTCAGCCCTGTCCTCACAGGAGAGGTGTTCCAGCCCTCTGATCATTTTTGTGACCCTCCTCTGGACCTGCTCCAAGATCCTTGTGCTGGGGGCTCCAGAGATGGACACAGTACTCCAGGCGAGGTCTCAGCAGAGCTGAGTGGCAGAATCTCTTGATTTGCTGGACACACTTCTTTTGATGTAGCCCAGGATGCAATTGGCCTACAGGGCTGCAAGTGCACATTGTTGGCTCATGTCCAGATTCTTGTCCACCAGAACCTCCCAGTCCTTTTCTGCAGGGCTGCTCTCTATCACCTCATCCCCCAGCCTGCAGTGATAAGGAGGATCATTCTGACCCAAGTGCAGGACCTGCACTTGGTCCTGTTCAACCTCATGAGGTTCACCTGGGCCCACTTCTCCAGTTTGTCCAGGTCCCTCTGCTCTATCAACCACACCATTCAGCTTGGTGTTGTCTGCAAACTTGCTGAGGGTGCACTCAATCCCAGTGTCTATATCATTGATGAAAATATTACACAGCACTGGTCCCAGTATGGACCCCAAGGAATACCACTTGCGTATGTTAAGAAGCTTAGGATACACTTTTATTTCTAGCAAAGATGTTTGGTGTTGAGGAGGTTGCACCAGAAACATTACTATACATAAATTATTATCAATGCAGAGATATTAAATGCCAGAACCAAGTTATGCTTTTAAGAGAGGTTATGCTTTTTCCTGTCTGATAACACAAGATATCTAGTTCCACTGTACACTGGCACCTATTTTTTTTTTTTAAATGTTTCTACTGCATAAAGGCTCTTACAAATTTGCATTAATCAAAGCCAGAGTGTAAATACTTTTTCACGAAAGCCTGTGAACCCATCCCTTCCTTCTGTTATAGTAACAGAAAAATAACCTTGGCAGGATTTTTAGAAAATGGAATTGCAATCTTCTGCTTCCCAATTACAGGGCATAGCTGCAATGTTCATTAGTCTGCAATTGGCAAGATTCCACAATTTTCAGACCATCAAGCACTTTCTTGCTGGAAATGGAAAGTAATGTTGAGGGCCAGACCATATTCCAAAGATAGAGCCACCATTTCTGCTTCTGTGTGGTTAGATCCTAACAGCACAAAATGTGCATGCAGAGAGTACATCATCTGTGGTGGCTTCAGGGGAATTTCTTAGGTGGGATACATTAAAGTTTAAGGAAATTTGGGCCATTTTTCACTTCAGCTTTTAAGATGTTTGTTTTTTAAAACTCACAATCATTTGGAAGACGTAAATGTTGAAAATCAGTCAGATATCTTTGGTATGGCACAGGAGTCAGTAGCTATACCCACTATGTGATCAGATCTTGACCTCTAACACACTGGTGACAGTGGCAAAATAAGAAAACAGATTTTTTTTTTTTAAAAAAGCCACTGATAATCTCAAGTAAAGACTTCTATGTATTTTATATGTATGTGAGAATGCCTTACTTTATATAGAGTTAGAAAGATTCTTTTGTAGCACGGTTTCTTTTTGCATCTACTGTTTTGTGAACATACAGGCTATTTTCCCACTATGTTTCTGAATACAGGTATGAAGGTCACACAAGCTTCTTTCAGACTTTCTTTTTTGTGCACGCCAAAAGCTGTGAAAGCACACAGAAAAAGAACAACTTGCAGATTTGAACACAGATCTGCACTGCAATGGCACACATTACTGATTTAAAAAATTGCATCTGTTTTCTTGTGAAAGGTGAAGATATTTACAGTATCTGAAAAATTAGATCTTGTAGGCTATCAATTACACCATGGGTTGATATGGCTATCAATTTTAGATGCCCCTATTTTAGGTGTCCTAATAGAGAGTAAAATTAGACTCTCAGACAACACAGAATTACTTTGCTCATGTGTACGCAGTGTTCCACAACCTTAAGGTTGCCTTTCTTCTGGAAAAGACTGTATCCAAAGCTAAGCATGTTGAACTAGCTGGAAGGGGTATTCAAATTTAGTCTGAGAAGTTTAAAATTAGTATTTAGGCTGAAACAATGGTATCAAAGATTCTAGTAGGCAGCAATTTGGACCCTGGCACTTAGCTGGTCACCATCCAGGAAAGCTTCATATGGTAAGACCCTACAGTGATTTTCTGAAGAAGAGGAATATAAAGAAGAGTTCTCCCTGCCTTTGCACTAATTTGCTGCGTTCCTCGTCAGGATTATTACAAGGGTAATGTAGAACAATGCAGTCAAACATGCCTGCTGCACCTCTGCATACCAGAATGTCAAAGCTGGGCCCCTCAAAGAGCAATTAAACATTTCCAGATGAGAGAATACAATCAGTACTTATCAGCAAGCTCCCAATCAACCCAGAAACATGTTTGTAATGTGTGATGGGTCACTAAATGCCTCAAAACACAGTTATGTTCCAATTCCCTGTCACTTTTTTCAGTGCAGATGGTTCTTTGTGACCAAATTCACTTTTTATAATAAATGAAAACAACAGAATTAAAAGTACACAATACAGATATTTAGGAATATAACATCTGGCTTCACAGTACAGCAACCAGGTTATTTGCCTTCATCTTAAAAAAAAAAAAAAAAAAAGGCTGATGGGAGCATTGAAAGCAGGCAGCTACCACTGCCTCACTTAGCAGTTTGCCTTGCACAGATTTCAAAGTGAGATCTGACTTTTCTGGTTTTAGTTTGGCATTTGCAGTTACTTCGTGTTTCAGTACTTGCTACTGAGTAGCTGCACTCTTGTGTCACCTTCATTCATAAGGGTAATGTACCTGTGGGTTTGAGATTCACCAGTGCCACTTGCACCTTTAAGGCTGGATAAGAAGGGTATTTGTCTAAATCTGCCACTCTTGTACAGACTTAGCTGGAGTAAGTCAGGAAATGTGACATCCAGCAGAGATAGTACATTGAATTTAAAAGCTGTACTTGTAAATTTCTCCAAAGAAAAGGTGACAATATTTGTTACATATTTTCCATGACTTTGTTTGCCCCTGATTTTATGCATTCAAGTATAAGAAAATACCAGTAAAGGGATAAAAATGCTGAAAAGTAAAACAAAAATATAGGCCAGCAGGTTAAGAAAAGCACCCAGTAGGCACAAATCAGAGTTACAACACATACCTCCAAGTTCAAACCCCCAAAGATCAAGCCATCAGAGTTTATCTGTAACACTACAAAAGACTTCTAAGAGAACTATAAAATTGTTACAATATAAACCACGTTTTTTTACCTTTTTTTTTTGTTTCTTTTGTGAGTATATGAATTATTTGGCTTTTCATTTTCATGAGTTTCTGGGAAAGTCTTCCTGTTGTTGTGGGAGACAGTGTCCCTGCTGGCTCCAAATGAAGCAAAAATGCTGAGACAATGACATTTCCCTTCATTCAGAGTCTCTAGCATCTCCTATACTGGGAAATTAACCAGAATAATTCAATACAAGCTGTTATAAGAAACAGCCTTAGGCTGAAAAAAAAAGTACCGTAATGTGGCTAACTTTTTCCCTGGTAAGAGTTGTCAACAGGTATGGCTTCCAATAACCAAGTTATGAAAGAAAAAGCATATGCTATTTCAGACAGCACAGTGGATATTGATGTCAATATGACAAGTGAGATGTGATCATTGCAGAACAACTCAAATGAATTTTAATCGAAGACCAGAACACAAATAATCTAATTGTTGCCTATTTTGTTCAGCGATCTTGAAGTACAATGTAAACTAACTTCTTTCTTCTGGAAGCTGTATCAACTTTCCATCCTTTAGATTATAACACTGCTTTGGTTTTATTGTATATTTAAAAAAAAAAATATTTTATTCCATTTTATTTATTATCCAGGTTGCATTCTCCTATCATCATTCAACTAAATGATTTGCCAGAAATTGGAAATTACCATCACTAATCAGTATGTTGATATTTTGCTGTTTCTCTGCATGTACTCTATGTCTGGAAATGCATTCTCCATGCTTGTGCTGAGAATGAAAAGAATTGGAAAAAGGCCTAACACTCCTGCCAAGTTTTCTTGAGAAGAGTCATGCAAATATTTCTGGGTCACAAAGAAAGAACTTCAGAAAACCTTAGTTTGCACAGCTGTCTAACTGGAATACAGATTTAGTATTTAACTTTGGCTTTTTTTTTTTTTTTTTAAGTCTTGGACTGTTTTGAACATTCAGTGTATTCAGAAACCTCTCTGCATCCGCAATGAACTGAAAGCTAACAATTTTATAAACCACTTATATAATCAAATACATCAATTTATCAAGGTTTTCACTTCGACATCAAAAAGGAACAATGGGTATTCTGAATATATGCCAAATAATAAGATAGTTACTCATCTGACTCTTTTATGTTGTGCCCTGTAGGCCACAATCCATCGATATTTACATTCTTAATAGACAGTTCCAGAGTACACAGAGTTTTCTTTCCAGGTCTCAGACTAACTTGCCTGTCTTGGGTAAAGCTAACTCAGTTTCTAGGATACTTCAGATGAACTCTGTTTTCCAAAGTTTGACATAATACTTGTGAAAAGTATTTTTAAAGATATCAAATTGATCTATAATCTTCTCCATGTTGATACAATGGATTTTTCTTAAAATACTAAGACTGTAATAAATGAGGCTTAGTGGAATTAAGAAGGAAAAATAATAACAACCCTGAAAGAAGAAAGACAGCTGGCAATTTTGACAACTGTTGAACAATTTGGTTTACAAACCGGTTCTGCTCCTGCTGAAATAAACAGGGGATTGTCATTGTCTTCAATGTAAACAAAATTCCACTTCATATTTCTGGGTAAGATTGTGAGATTCCTGTGAATTATAGAGAAAGAAAAACTGGAAGACACCATTACCTTTTCTCCATGAATTCAAAATGCTTTGTTATGAACCATGTATGTGAATGTGTATATATATACAATATACAGATAAGATTGATTTGCATAAAAATATAAACACAAATTTTTGAATGGACACAGAAGGAAACCATTTAAGGTATCTTGTCTCTTGAGACTGATTCTATCCTGGATTGTTTTTTTGGCAGAGCTCCTGATGATGATTATTTCTGACTCAAAAGTTGTGACTTCCACCGTGTCTTTTTTCTGCTAGGCATACCACAGTACAATTGCTACAACAGTGGTAGAGAAGATCATTTATATTTAGCAAAGTTTTCTGATGTAGTACAATTTTATGTTACATATTTTGGAGTATTATTTCTTTGGCTTGCTAGCTTCAGGCTGCACAGTACTTGCCTTTTCACAGCAATGTTCATGCTAACTTCAAAAACTGACTGCTCATGAAAATAAAGCAAAGAGGTTTTGGCCTTTGATGTCAAATGATACAATTTCTCTTCTGATTAACACAGACTTTTAGCCCTGTTGACCGTCAAAAATGCAAATACTTCCCCTTACTCAGCCACATGACAATCTCCTTTGTATACGACAACGCAGCTCAAAACCAAGACAAATAAAAATGACTGTAGTTCAGTGTACGAATCTATGTGACCTGGAAAAGAAATTCCTCATTGACATTTCAACCATTTTTTGACAGCAGCAGTGACAATTTTTGTAATTCAGGAGTAGCGCAAAAGGAACCCCTCTTTTGACATACCTAGGAACACACAAAAATCCTGGAATAAAAGCTGGTTTCTCCCTTTTGACAAACATCTAACGTGTTACCTGACTGTGTTTTGGAATGGACTAATACTGATGCATCTGTGAGACTACAGGGGCCATAGATGCCTTTCATGTTTATCAAACATCTTCAACTAATAATGGTGAAGGAAGAAATTGGAGTCTCATAAATCTCTAAGTCCAGCAAACAGAATGTTTGTGGCACCCTTAGAATTCTTCCTTCAGACAAACACACGGCTTGGGAACATCCGACATGCCAGCTGGTAAGAGTCAGAGGAAATCTCTATTTTACAGCTAGTACCCACACTATCCCATACTCAACCAAGTGCACTTTGTGAAACTGGAATTTACTGGTAAGAAATAGTGTTTGTAAACCATAGCAATTTCTGAGAACCTCAAGAACACGCTGTCAAGACAGTATGTATCATGAAACCTGGTCATATTAATGAAAGATCTAAAGTAGAAAATTACATCCTGAATATCTTTTTCTCCTTTAAAAAATTAATCAATTTTAAATTTAGGTTTGGTGGTTTTTGTTTTGTTTTGGGGTTTGTTTGGGGTTTTGGGGTTTTTTTTAGATACTGTTTATGAGTGTACAATATTGAATAATGTTTGAAAAGGATTTAGTGGTCTTCCTTTAGCTTGAAGTATAATTTTCTAATGAACTGAAGTTCTTAAGATAAATTTTAATCTCTCAACTCATTATTTGTCATTGACAAGGAGAACTAAGGAAAGAACAATAAATCCCTGATTGTAGAAGTAGGATAAAATGAAACCACTCAAGCATTTACCTTACATGAGTCCCTTTGCAGTCATTTGCTGGACCTCTCCCCCTTACTTATCTTGCATTTAATAATTCATTTTTAGGCAAGCTTTGACAAATGCTTCTTATACGGAAAGATATTAAAAAAAACTTAACTTTACAAGGAGTGCTAATAGATTTGTTTTCTTTACCTGCTATAGTGTTAAAAAGAATTAATATGGTTCAGAGATACTTGGATGAGTATTTACAAAGACAAATTTGCTCTGCAGCTTCTAAATCCATGTTTGCCTAGTGCAGAGGGCAGACAGCAAGAGTCTATATGCATCTCCCCATTCATTAAGCTGTCAATAGGTGTGAGTATATGTATGGTTATTACCAAAATACTTCAGAGTCTTTAGAGTACTAACCTAGCAAGTAGAACAGCATAGTTACTCTCATCTTGGAGACAAGGAAATGGAGTCTGAGATTACATGTGATTTACTCAAGGTCAGAAAGGAAATCTGCATTAAGGTTTGAACTCAAGTGTTTTGATCTCTAAAATCCAACTAATTCAACCATTATACTATCCTTTATCTCTTCAGGATGTAATGTTGAGCATATTCCTATGGTGCTTTCTGAAATAGAGAGTCTTCAATCTCTTCTATGCACATACCCTGCAGCGCAATAAATGACTTTAAGGCAAGTTTTTGATGAGAATGAAACATTCAAAAGGTACAGCCAGGCACAGTAGATGTTATTCTTTACATACAAGCCAAAAAAATTAATTTTGTATATATAAAAGAGGAAACAGACTCTCTACGCACAATAGACTCGAGTACAAGACTCTGCCCAAACTACAAGCACCAGTAGGCAATAAAGTTACGATATCCTTGTGAACTATTCAAGTTTATAAAGCCTGAATCAGGACCTTGAGGAAGATGTAGCAGGTTTTTAACAGCATATTTAGCCCATACCTCTGCCTTCAGTTCCTTCTTAGTTCCCTTAGGCTTCCTCGCAGTCCTAGCAAAATGGAGAATTTTCACTTCTCAGTATTCTATTGGCCAGCCACCCCCTGGACAATCTCTGCCCAAATCCTACAGAGATGTTTTGCTGCCCCAGACTTTGTGGCCAGATTCTTATTTTACTGATATTTTCCATCTCCAGGTGTCACAGAAAAGAAGTAAGGCTGGAGAGGGCACTTACTTTGCCCTTGTGGAAAACCCTAGATACGTCTCCGGCCTAAACTTCAGAGCTTTACTGTAGGAGTAGAAATCTTGATAATCCCTCCCGTGAGGGGAACATTAGGCAGATTTCTTCCAGCTCAGTAGCGCTGCCAGCTCAGGGAGCAAGACGTTATGGCAGGCTGTCCTCCAGTGGAGAGGACTAGAACTGACAGCACTATATTCTGTATGGTAACTTCTAACAAATTTACAAACCCCAAGATTCCGCAGCACAAAATTGCCCATTTTATTCTAGATCTTATCTGTTCCTCTGCAGACTACCAAACTGCAAGGGCCTGCAGCAAGCTGAGCACTGACAGAGCTGCAGGGCCATTTAATTACATGGTGTCCATTAGGGCAGCTTTCAGAGTCTGAAAATTCACAGTTGGATTTTTATTATACAGAAACACGGAGGATGTCAATGAAGTGACATCTCTATTATCTGTTAATGTAGAATGAATAATTTTAATGGAAAAAGTAGCTACGCTTTTTTAAAAGTGTATCTTTAAGTCTTCTCTTGATAACTAAAAAAAAAAAATAAAAAAAATCTATACTATGATCTAGTCCAATTCCAAGCACCTTCTCAGTCCATTTGATTTTCTCAGAAACAGAGGTAATCATCTAGATTTTAACTCTGTATTTGGTGTTGCCTTATGAAGCAACTGAGAACTACCCTTTCATTTTAGACATCCTCTTTACATGTTGATAATAATTTGCAATATTCTCTCCTTCCATTAGAAAGAGGCTGTCTATTACTTAGTTTTTACTCTACCACATGACAGAAAATCAAGAGGCCCTGCCAAACTAATTAATGTTTCTTATCTTGAATCCAAAAAAATTAACAATTCATGTAAGGGCTGCAATCTGGCTTCTAACAAACACAGAATTCACAAAGTCATTGTACAGAGAAGAAAAGGAGACTATGAGACAGGTGCTCTATAAAATATGTCAAGTGTCTGTATAAAGCAGAAATCACTCTAATATGCTGTGCTCAAGAACACCGTCTCCAACTAATCAGCCAAGTCCAAAAATGAAAAGGTCATCAATTAAAAATATTGCATGTATTTTATCATCTTTCCTTGATAAAGAAGTGGGAGAGAACTACTCCAGGAATTGTGTTAAAACCATCACTCAATTATAAAAAACTACTGATGCAGTTACATGTCATTAGTGGCAATTAGTGAGAGGTTAAATGCTTCATGGTACAGTGATACTATGCATTAATTGGAAACTGCTCATGAGAAAAGAAAATACTTTTGAAATTAAGTTTGTGATACTAGTATTTCAGGGTAACAAGTCACTCCTTGAGTAGCCTGACACCTTGAAATGAGGAGGTTTATTTGTGGTGGTTTCTCTTTATTAAACTGATTTTATATTTTTATTTACAAACTTGCAGACCTGTGCATTGAATGCAAGCAGAATTGCAAGAACAAGGCTCTCCAGCTATGGGGAATGCAGTGATCTGGGAGAGAGAAGGGCAAATCATTCTGAGAGAAGTGGATGGATGATCAGAGTAAGACTGAAATACTGGATTTGTTTCTGATTCATGAGTCTTCACCTGCTTGCTATTAAGCAGGTATCATTTATCTCAATTCTGTATCTATAAGAGGATAGGTAGTAAATGGGAAACAAAATTATATAAGATGCTGAGGATTGTGTACGTGCAAGCAAAAAAAGGTCCATAAATGTTTCAGAGGGTTGTTCATTCCAGTAGACTCTGCTATGAGAGCTCTAGCCCTAGCAAAAGGTGAGATGGACACAGGCTAGTTTACCAGTTCAGTAATGTCCTGCAGCAGCCTGTCAGGGCACTGCAATGCAGAGCTTCTGGGTCAGGGAAAAGATAAGTCTAGCACTTTGGTCCTAATGTTGGCCAAGGGGTTAATATTTGGAAAGTAAATATTTTTCACAGAATGCCCTTCCAGAAATCTGAATTATGAACAAATTGCATATATTTCATCCCTAACAAATCATTGCCTGAGGCAGGCGGTTGGTTCTTGCTGTTTCTCACTAAAAAAGTAGTGAGGGACTATTAGCCCAAGATGAGTCTCAGATGGGCCTAATGTTAGCCTAGAATGCTACCCTAACACCTGGGAAGCTGACCATAATGCAAACTTTTGCTGTGGCCTCACAGAAGTAACTCGGTTCTGATGTAACTGGACACGGGCACTAATCCCTATGCATCATGCCCTAGCTTCAAAATAGGGATAATACTAATTCTGTACCCAGCTGATAGGAAGCACCTCAATGTCAGAAATTACAGGATAATGAATGAATTTGCCTTTTTATTTTTGGCAGTATATAAATATAGGTAAAAATTTTCTTAAGAAGGTTACAACATTCAAGTGATGAATTGTGTCATGGACTTGTCTGCTTCACCTACATTCCATCTGCTGATCTGCCTCCCCTCACAGCTTGGAACAGCTTGTGCCAGAAGACATCAAATAGAGAAACAACTGATAAAAGCCCAACTGTCATCAGGCCAACAGAGAAGAGTATTGTACTTTAGGCTCCTTGTACAGAATTCCTCCACCAGTATGTCAGTCTGTGTTCCAAGAAGAGCTACATTACATTTTATAACAATGTTAAAGATTGCAAAGTCAGAAAGATTCCTCCCCTCACAAATATGTGGCATACAAAGAACATATGATCTTGAGGTATGAACATTTCATCGGGTGGCTAATAATGAATTAAAGGTTCTGTCATTTATGAGTAATTTGTTCATCAAAACTGAAAGATCACTAGATATTTACTGGTTTCACATATTGCACCAACTGCACATATGTGTATATGATTTTTATATGCATGTACAAAGTGAGTAAATTTGTGGGCTACTTCCTCTATGACAAATCTGAATTTTCAGGGTAGTCTGAATAGAACTTTCTGATATAGCTTGAGTGATGTGAGGGAAACCTGAGCTGATATAAAGAAAACCTCACTAGATTTCTGCAAACTTTAAAGCAGAATTCTGGAGCTTTTCTGGGTTGCTAAACCAGTCAGCAACACCTGCAGAAGTAGTTCCCAACTGTTCTGTCACCTGAGAGAGACTCCTCCCTATTCCTTTCCCTCTCTCTTCTTGGCAAGTAAGGTTGCTATTGCCTTCCTGTCCCCTACTTATGCTGCAGCAGCAGCTATTGCAATGGCTTCTGGAGAATAGTATCATCACCCCTAAGGCAGCTCACACAGAGTGCACAGTGGCAGGTAAATTCTTCGTATGATCAGTGAGGTTCTCTTGTTGCTGATAATTGAACAAAAATACACCAAAGCACATTCAACTCGTGTCAGATTAGTTCTCACAGGAAGGAGAAGTTAAGAGGTTTCTCAGCATCTGCTTTACCTTTACTCTTAGTTGCTTTGTTACATCAGAGCTGGAAATTTAGTTGAAGAGCTTTAAAAAAAACCCAAACCAACCCAACAGCCCTTATTCTGAGCTTAAAATGTATAAACCAATTTAACAACTTTATGCATTGATATATGTAGCAGACCCACCTATCTTGTTACCTGCACAGACACTGGCATACCTGCTCCAAGATATTAGGAAGATATCTTCCAGGTTTTTGGAATTTTTCAAGAGTTCTACAGAGAATTCCTTTCATTCTCTATTGGTCTACAGATGCAGTAATAGTGCTATTATTGATGTCCACTGGTGATCCAGAATATTCAATTGTTTTGAAAAAACATATTACCCTTACAACAAATTATATAGGAATTAAGCTTGGTGACTTAAAGTAGCTTATGTTTTTTCACCTTTTTCGTTCATAAACTCTGAATTTGAAGACATTCAGATATTGATAACACCATATTTTTCAAGTTTCAAAATTTGCTCTGTTTTCTTCATACTTGAAAATATAAAGCACTACCATCTTTTCAGCAATTGCTGAGCCCCTCTGCTATCCATACACTGCCAAACATAAGAAAGGTAGATAAACAGAAGATGGAAATAAAAAGGGAACAAACAGATGGGCTCATCTGCAGTTATACCTCTGAAAGGACTGAGTGCTTCACAGAAATTTATAAGCCTTCTGGAGATGAGACATTTGGTGATCACATAAAATGATCCCTGAAAATGTTTTAAATGAGTAATTGAAAATAGTAATTTTATGTGGAATTTAGGAAACTTCCCAAATCAACAAAGATACAACAAGGAGAAAGCAATTAGATCCCCAAAGGTTTCTGCAAGTGTACATAACTTGAGTAAGCAAATATGATTCCAGAAAAGGAACTTCCCCCCACCCTCAAGATTTCAGACAAATGAAAAAGCAATTTTTAAATAAATGAAAAGGGATGACTTCACTAACAAGAATGAGACGAAGGTGGCTGACCTGGTCGGGAACTAGGATGAGTCAGCTATTTCAGTCTTCCTCTGTAAGAAGGGAGATAACTTTTCTTGTTCTGGTAACAGTTACTTCATGAAATCTGTGAGGCTCTTCCATTTTTGGACTAAATAAAACTGAGCAAGTATTCTGCTATCCTTCTTCTCTGCTTCCCCCATTTACAATCTTTTTAGGATCTTGGTTTTGTTCCTGTATGTGTTAAAGGCTCATTTCT
The DNA here is from genome assembly GCA_024605025.1 of Megaceryle maxima. Lineage (NCBI taxonomy): Eukaryota > Metazoa > Chordata > Aves > Coraciiformes > Cerylidae > Megaceryle > Megaceryle maxima. The sequence continues at coordinate 52,400 of JANHGN010016942.1, forward strand.
GCACGAGTATGTGTGCATATATTAAAGAAACAGACAATAAGTGCATTCCTACAAAAATGTAAGTGCTTATCTATTATAAGCTCAACTACTTGGTGAAAATGAAATTAATGGAATTAAAATTCCAGGGAATACCTCCAGTTTATCTCCTCACTTTCAGCAAAGTTTAAGGCTCTGATTTTGTACCACCTGCTCAGCTGCTATGGCTCTCATTTTAAAATGTCCCTTTTTCTCAGTCGGACTTCAAGCAGCCCACACAGGGGTAACTGCAGCTTGGAAAGTGTTGGCCATGCAATAAAGACAAAAAAGAATTAAATCATGTAATTTCTATAAACTGAATTTAAAATATCAAGCTTTTGCTATATGAAATTTCATATAGCAAGGGCTGACATCCACAAGTCAGTTGAGGCTAAACCAGACTGATTCACAAAAGTTTGAGTCAATTTGCTAAGAATCCAAAAAGAAAATTAAAGGCCATGTCTTTGAAAATTACCAGGCGAAGCAGCTGAACTGACAAAATTCCAGGAAATTTCATCAAATTCTAAACTGAGCAGGATGTAGGAGATGCTCAAAATGGAATTGCTCCAAGGAGGTCAGAAAACATGCAAGTGGATGCGTTAAGCTTGAAACATTTTTCAAGCAAAAGTATTTTTGAGAAGTTTTCTAGGAAATACGAATAGAAAATACTGTCACACAAGCTGTCAGTAAGTGGTAACAGAAACACTGCTTGTTTACACAGTGATAACATCTGTAGGGACACACTTCTATGCTTTTCCCAGCATTAACCAAAGTTTTGACCTCAAAGTAATTGAAAAACCTTGAAAAGCTTTGGAAGAAAAGACAAATAAAATACAGAGCCCAAACCTCAGCAACAGCAAGGACAAAAAGAAAGAACTACTCTTGTGTGAAACAATGACTTATAACTAATTTCTCTGAAATTGTTGTGGGTTTATTTTCTTTTTTTTTCAGCCATGGAAAGAACTTTGGATGAAAAAAAAAAAAATTACAAATTATATTAGTCTGAAAGAAATAAAGAAATAGCATTTAAAATAGAGAAAAGATTACAGGTTTCCACAAGTCAATTTCTAAAACTTGTTCTGAGGGACAGAATTAATACATGTACATTGGTCTTTCCCAAGAAGTTATGGGTAGACAGGACTGGATTTTTTAAAAACAACTTGAAAGAAACTCCAAGCTTAGTAGTATGTAGTGCTTTTGAAAGTCTGCAATAAAGAGGCTTCTGAGATAAGAATTTCACAGAAATCTATAAAGCAGTGCAAGACGTAAAATGGGAGTCAAGAAAACACTGTAAAATAATAGTTTCCCCTCAGAAGTTTTAATATAATTCTTGCTTAACTGGTTGAAGCTTAGTGTATCAGCTGCAAGCTGTTCTCAGGTGATCAGTAACACTTCCATTCATGTAAACAAGAACAATGTCAAATGACATAGAGTCTTCTTTTCCTAAATACAAACTAGAACATGAATTTCTTATGACATGATGAAAATCAACCCCTCCATTGCTTATACTTGCTCCAGTGCAGACCAGTGTCACTGCTCAATCTGGTACCACGTTGGTCTCCCCCTCTGGAGACATTCAAAACCCACCTGGACGCATTCCTTTGTGACCTAATCTAGGTGATCCTGCTCTGCCAGCGGGGATTGGACTGTGTGAAGCCAATAAAATTGACTAATTTCTTTGGCTGCTATTTTTAGAATGGATATGAGATCAGGAAATTCTTTTTTAGTAAATTGATTTGTAGTGATAGTTTTTAAATTTCCTTTGCAATTGCCTATCTACTTTGGCCTTATTTTCTGTTAAGGTATTTTGGAAGGTGGACTTTCAAGGGTTAGGACTGGTCTGGTCACTAGTGGATTGAAAGATGCTCTCTATTAACACTTTTCCCTTCCCCAAGGGGAAAAGAAAGGGAATAAGGGAAAGAGATTTATGAACTGGACAAAAAAACTAAAACAGCTTTAAATTAAAAATAAAATTAAATTAAATATGTACAGATGCTGCCTTTTACTTCCACAGAATCACAGAATCATAGAATGTTGGGGGTTGGAAGGGACCTTGAAAGATCATCTAGTCCAATCCCTGCTGGCAGAGCACGATCACCTAGATTAGGTCACAAAGGAATGCATCCAGGTGGGTTTTGAATGTCTCCAGAGAAGGAGACCAACGTGGTACCAGATTGAGCAGTGACATTGGTCTGCACCAGAGCAAGTATAAGCAAGAGCCTTTCTACACACTTAACATCAAGTGTTATCACTACTAGAAGCAGACGCTATCTGCAAGAATAGGCTGTTAAATTCAGAAAGTGCAGTTACTTAAAAGCGTCTTAGCTGAAAAGTAAATTAGTTCTGTTCTATCATAAACCAGGACACTGAACCAATGAAGTTCATCCAACTTAAGTCTAAATAACTATTTCCCCAAATCCTTCAATACCGGTGGAGGGATGAAGGCTGTGAAATAGCACAGGAAGCTTGAAAGAAAGCCAATTATCATAATCTATTTTCATGGTAATTTGGTTAATTTCTGTGTGAAAGACACATACCTGAAAAGTTATATAAAAATAGAGAGAGAAGTTCTGGAAGCTGGAGTTCCATCTAGAAAGAGGTACATGTTTTTAATAGAAGGGTTACTATTTTTTAGAATATTTTCTCAAAAGGTGTAGATTTTTAACAACTTGAAATTTTTACTTCTTATTTTTAGGTAGGTGCTCAAAGATTGATACCACAAGTACTTAGCTTGTAAAATACTGAAACACAGTCTTAGTGATTGCAGTAGACTCTAAGGGCTTAAAAGTGATGAACCTGTTAGAAGAAATAACTTTGAGATTAGTTCAGGGAGGAAATTTTTAGTGCAAACCGGTAGAAAATACACCTACTTTATCTCGGTGTTAAAAATGACTTGTTTCTCTAGACAATATTTTAAGCAAATATTTTGGTAGCTAAACCAGTATTTGAGACCATTATTTTTTTCTCTGTTATATCAACACTGGTGAGTTTCCTAGTCTCATTTTATCTCCAGTATTTCTTCCATCCTCTCATTTGGTACAGATCTCCTTTCTTACCCCCTTCACTTATGCTTCCCAGGCGCAAAACTGCCAAGCAATTCAGTAAATCCTTGCAAAATACTCTGTGATATAAATGTTTTTATTTCTGTAATATTTTTATTTCTATTTCCATGGAGGGAGCCTTCCATGCAGCATTTATTTGCAACAAGTAAAATGACAAAGTTGTACAGCTATGCGAGCTCCGAGGTCACTCAGAGCACAGTGGAATTAGAATTACACTCTACCACACAACTCTTCTGTAACTGAGGTGTGGAAAAAGGGAGAGGAAATTGGAAAGATAGAAATGCATGGGCTATTTAGGGCTGAGGTTATCACCTCAATTACACAGAAGACAAACAAAATGAACGCAGGCAGACAGGGTCAAATTGTAGCTTGGTATTTCTGAGTAGCTTAAAGGACAAAGAAATAGTATTTATTTGCATATTTCTCCTTGTAATTTTCTATAAACTATTCTCTCTCAACCAGACAAAGTAAGTTTAGGTACTGGAAGTGTAGGGACATACATGTGTGGACTTCAGGGTGCTATAGCTTCCCTGCACCAGCAGTGACCTTACACAGTCTCCAGGGCAAATATTAATCACCTTTCCTAGCTCCCATGTTAATTTTCTCTTTAACACCTACCCCATTCCTAGTGGCATACACATACATAAGACCTGCATATTACAGTTATAAACTTTAATTTTGAATGCATTTTTACATTCACTTTTCCCCTACACAGCTCTGAGGGAGTCAAGGAAGATTGGGAAAGGGTTAGAATAAGACTGGAAAGGACTCTGCTTCCACTCCCTTTTGTATGTTCTCTGGGGATAAAAGGAGGCTTATTCTGGTCTCCCTACTGTGTCTCACTTTATGATCAAAATGTTCTCACATGGGCACTACTCTTACATATAACACAATGAACTAGAGAACCAGTAAAAAGAGTAACAGAAGACCTCCTCTCACAGACCAGTCAGTGCACTACCCACAAGTCTGCACTCTCTTAAATACAGCCTGGACTGTCTCTATTCTGTTCTGTTTGCAGAAACGTGTCCTTTCACGCAGAAAAGGAAAAGAGAAGGTTATCTTCTGAGCCTGTCATACAACCGGCCAGCCTGTCTAACTTACAAGGTCAGAAGATTCAAAAAAGTGAGTTTGTTCTCCTCTTTTCCAACAAAGTGGAGTGATAAGTGCTTACTTGATTAAACTGGCTGATAAGAATGTCTATTGTCATTTTCTTCTACCTTTTCATTCCTTCCTTTGACTCCAAGAGATAAGCAAGGAGCACTTTTAGCCTGGCATTGATTCAAGCTTTGAAAGGACTTGCTGATTATGGATAAAGTTCTTATTCAAATGATCACTCCCTCTGAAGCAAGAACTAATGGTGCCTGACTGTGATGAACAGGATTTAGTCCTATATTTTAAAAGAATTTCCCTATCACACTGAATTGTATTTATATATCCCAATCTCTAATTCAACTGTGAGTTTTACCACTGACTTCTGCTAAAAAAAGAATCAACACCACACAAAGTCCTCAAGCTAGATCACATCCACAATCTTCCCTTTAATTGTATGCTTCCATAAAGAAAACAATCACATTAAAGGACAAGAAAATGAAGAAGCTTCAAATGCCACTTGAAATATATTTCTATTATAGATTAACTAAAAATTTCTACAGTAAGTACAAATGTATCTAAGATCTCTCTCTAAACTGTCCCCTTTCCAACAAAAAGTCCCATCCTATTTATCCATTTCATACATGTAAATGATATCATCATCTTGATTTAAAGTTTTTAAATTCCAAGACATCCCTTCTGAGATGGGAGAGACACCAGAAAAGCACACTGCATTCATGAACAATGCATCTATACAGGACATAATGATTTATTTATTCTCCATTCTTTCCCTAACAAATCCTATAGGGTGATTTGTTCTGGACACTCGATAAACACTGACCTTATACTTTTCACCACCAGCACTTCCTATAACAATCACAAAGTCTTGCTCATAGCAATTAATAAATTCAGAAATCATAATTTTATATCTGGACCTCAAACTGTTTTCTTCTTCTGCATCACTTTACATTTATCTACACTGAATTTCACCTACCATTTTACTGCATAGACTCACAAAATCCTCCTGTAATTATTCTTGTCCCTTCTACCTTAAATATCTAACGATGGTAAATGTTATCACATCACTGCACATTCCCTGTACAAGATCACTGAGGAATATGCTGAAATACAGAAGTCCTTGGGTTTTTTTCCATTAAATAAATCAGAATCTAGGATTAAAAGTGGGACTATAGTCTCTTCTACATATATCTGCATTTAACAGAGATAAGAAACATTATGAATCAACATACTATCTTTAGCTACAGAAACACTACTGAGTTAACATCAAGTTGATTTTATGGATTTGAATTATGAAAATCATGGATTTTAAGCAATTTTAAGGCTTTTTAAAATTTTAAAAAGAAAGACAGTAAATCAAATTAACCGAGAGACCTCTTGAAAAAGTCCATCACAAATATCTAGCTTAAAATGCATTGAAAATAGTTCTGGAATGATTTTAGAATGATAACATTTTTATTTTCTTCACAATATGTAATTCAGCAAAAGGCAATGCAAATTCACTAACTATTCTGGAATGGCTGGATCTGTATTTTCTTAGAGGGTCAAGAAATTTTGGTCAATGCAAAGTATTTCTTAGTGGTTTACAATCCATTTTCAGTGCTGCAAATGTGTGCTGCAGCTGAAATGTTACTGGATAGTCATTTGACACATTTGTTTTCAGAAAGAGGAAAGGTATCTTGCCAATATAACACACAACGTGCGACTGTGTGACCTTCTATACAATACTGCTAATACTCTTTAGGAATTAAAATATTAGCAAGTTTTTACTTGTACAATAAAAACATTATCTATATTAGTTGAAATATTTTTTGTGTTTAAAACAGTTTATGTTTCTGATATAACTATTCCAAAATAGATCAGTGAAAAAAAAAAATCAGTCAACTTTTCTTTAAAAGAGAAATGCAAGTTCAGCAGTGACAAAGCATTTCACAAATCTAAATCAAATGCACCTCAAAATACCTACTTGATTAATTTCATCAGTTTTTAAATGAAACAGTATCTTCAGGAAAACAGTTTGTAAAGCTTTTCTTCTATTAAATTTCCTAACTTGTAAAAAATGTCAGCACAACATGGAACATTTTTAAATACAGGTCCTCCTCCATCTTTTCAACTTTCAAAAGAACCATGCTTAGCAATTCTTCCTACCATTAATTCTATTGTGTATACTTCCTGTGATCATCATAAACAATTATTTTCTTTTAGCACTGAAAAAATTCAAGAAGCTGTAAAATCAGTCAAAACCCAAGGTTATGCAATATGAAAACACCCTGAAAAATGGAAAATTGTAGACTGAGCTTCAGGCCTTTGGAAAAGGAAATGGCAGAGCTATGTCACTCACCTGTGTCGCCTACTACAGGTGCTGTCAGCCTTATCCATAGAAAAATGTGCTTCAGATAGCAACTTCCTATAAGGTTCCATTACATATAAAAAATTAAAGTTAATTTTAAAATCTGTCATCAAGGTGACTTGATTTTTCAAAGATTGTCTTTACACTCAAATGTTTGCAATGTCCTGTATTTTGAGGTCACAGCACTTTAGTCCTAAATGCCAGAGAGAACCCCAGTTTGTAGTGAACTCTAATTAGCTAAGTGACATTTCAGGTAGAATTCAGTTACACAACCGTCTCCTTGTGTTTTATTTTGGAGATTAAAAGAAACTAAAATGCAGCAAAATAAAGTTTGAATTGTATAATTCAAACTGAGGCTTAATATAGTCTTTACACACTTGAATAAAAGAGGAAATAGCATTTCAAGGTGCAGCTGAGAATTTTTTCCATGAATACACTACTAATCATATGCAAAAAACTCCAGTCTTTTTTTAAGTTTGAATTTATGAGAGGACTACAAATGCTTGATTATTCAAAGTTAAAAGGAGTTCATTGGTTTAGCTTTCTCAAAAAGATGGTGCTTTTGCTTAGATTTCAACTGTTGACAATTTATTGACAAGATCATTGTTTATTCCTAACCAAGAAAATTATTTCTTCATCCATCAATATATAATTCAATCCCAAGCGACGGCGGAAATGTTTGTGCAAAGCAGAAGCTGAAGACAATTATGCTCGTTATGCCTAGATATGATTTGAAGTCTTTTATTCAGTGTGGTTCAGAAGACTTTCAACCTTTTCCTCGGTTCACCAATTACAAAAAAACATTCTCAGAAAAGCGAGATCCCATAATATGAAGAGTAACTCTTTTGGGTAGTTTTTCAAGTTACCTTTCAGCATTCTTAAATGTCACCTAATGATTTGGATATATCCGTCTGATAACCACTTGTGTCCTTTTTTCCATCGTGCCTGTATCTGTAGTTACTCCCACTGAGAGTCTGATGCAAAGCCAGGACAGCAGCAGCTCAAATGACCATCTATCCCTAGATGATCAACAACACTCAAATGACCATCTATCCCTAGATGATCAACAACACTCAAATGACCATCTATCCCTAGATGATCAACAACAGCTCAAATGACCATCTATCCCTAGATGATCAACAACACTCAAATGACCATCTATCCCTAGATGATCTCCTAGAAGTCAAACATGGCCAAAGTTTAAAATTCTCAATAATGAAAACAAAAAATTAAACCCCATTGGATGAAAAGAGTATTTTAGGGGCTGACAGGTGAAACACCACCCTAAAGCTGAGTAAGGACAGGAATAGAAAATATTCTTAGCGTGAACTCCTTTGCTGTAGAAGGTAGAAATGAAGCAAAATGGAGCTGATGACAGTTGAAAGCAGAAGAATCAGTAACCTGATATAACAGTGTTTAAATACATATGATTTTCAGAGCTAAATCAAGCTTTAAACATACAGAAGTAACTACAAGCCTGCCTTACACTGATCTTCCAGAGAACACAATCACTGCTCATTCTCTGAGGATATGAATTTAGGACTTTGCACTTCCCTTTATTGAAATTCATTAAATTCAAGATATAGTTATAATGATTTGGTAGGTTGGATATGGAAGTCTCAGTGTACATGACTTTTGGAGGATCTTAACTCAAAAGGCCTTTACTAAGCAATTCAATAGCTACTCTTCTATGTGCACCACACCCAGATATATGATTGTGTCTCTCTCCTGCTGGGAAGTCTACCATGAAGCAGCCCTGCTTTCCCAACAAGTCTCCTCAGACTGACATTCAGGCACATTTATTTCTCTTAGAAGAATCACAGAATCCTAGAATGGTAGGGGTTGGAAGGGACCTCTGGAGATCATTGGGTCTAACTGCCCTGCCAATGCAGGAACACCCAGGGCAGCCCACACAGGAACAGATCCAGGCGGGTCTTGAAAGTCTCTAGAGGAGACTCCACACCCTCCCCGGGCAGAAATAGGGGAAAACAAAAAAAACCTCAAACCCACAATGTTTTACGCCTGTTCAAAATATGCAGTTTTGCAGACAGTAAATGCATGTCTGCCCTTCTGTGATACATATCATGGAAACTAAACAGATTTCAATGAAGACACAAGCATAATTAGAAGATTCCAACACTCCAGTTTAGCCACGTCCCTTTCCCAGTCTGTTTTCTTTCAGACTTGTGTTCTATGGTTTACTTTTGGTGATAGCTCTAACTGAGGCCTTTTCTACAGTTGGGGCATTTTAAAAAAGTTTTTCTTTCTGGTATCTCGTAAGAACTGATGTAGCAAGAACAGAGTAAGAACTCAACATTCAGCTCTTCCCCCAGAGAAGGCACTGATAGGACCTGTCTCCTCTAACTGACCAGCTATTTTAATGCCACTGAAATTAACTCAAGACATTGAGGCACCTTCCCCTTTGTTAAATACGTCTGTAATAGAGCAACAGGTTCAAGAATTGTGGATGCACAGATGTACGTGAAAAAGCCTCCAGGGGAATGACACCTGAGCACTAGTGAGCACTCAGTGAGTCCTGCTTGTTTTACTTAAGCTGTATAATGTAGGCAGCATCAGTGGTTGCAAAGAATATTTCTTGCCTCTTAAAATCCCTTTCTTTGTTACCCTAACAGTCCATCCAAAATCATACAGAGCAAGCAAAACTCTGTTTTTCAGAAATCCTAAAGCATATCCTTAAGCATATACACATGTGGCTACACAAATGTGTATGCACAAGTGTTTGCATTTAGATTCCTTTTCAAATCCTGTTGGAAGTCAGTCTCTAAAGTTTCTGTGGTTTCTTTCCAGTAGCTTCCTAATCTCTGCCATTTACTGTTAAAGAGCATTCAGACTTATTGATACTGCAAGAGTCCTGCCTTTGTACCTCAGCCAGATGTATTACCAGCATATGCATATGAAATTATTAATGTGAAAAATATTATTAAAGTTCAGAGAAAAGAATTTGTAACTTTTTGTAATACTGCATATTAAGCAATCTTACAATACGCCATACATGTAAATCAATTTTAGTTCATACAAAGGCATATGGAAAGTAGAATGAGGCAATTTGAGCTGCAGAAACAGTAGCAGACTATCGCTTTCTATGTGGATCAGGAGCAGAACCGAATTCTTTGGTGCCGGGAGGAGTGCTGAGGCAACAAAGTAGGATGGAGGGAAGAGAGATTCATGGGCTAGGGTTACTATATACATTTCCTTCCACAGTATTTCTTCATTTTTTGCCATGAAGTCTGAACCACTTAGAATTAGAACTGCACACATTTATTGTTTGGTTTCTGGATGTCCAAAGACTCTTCACAGCAGTGACCACACTTCCATCCAGACTGCTGGATGTCCAGAAATCCTACTGTGCATGACAGCAGAGGTATAGAATATAGACAGACAGCCTGATAAATGCAGAGATGCACACACAGAGCTATGGAAAATCCACCCCAGTTCTGGTACATGAATGGAGCAAAGCAGCACGGGGGTGTTCCCTGGCAGTATAAAGCTACCCCAGCACGGGCACCATAGTGCTGCACAATGTTGAGAGTAAAAATATGGTGTAACAAATCCTAATCAGCACTGTGAAAATACACACAGCAGACACTATATATCAGCATGGAATAATACAAGAATTAAGATATTTAAAGGGTGAGACTTTACCTTTTTCTGCATTACAGTTTCTAAAGCACAGCTGGCAAGATACTCGTGCCTGTTCTAAGAGAGGACCAGGCAGGGTAGTTACCTGTTTTCCTGTCTCATTCTCCACTAACGGCTAGAATTAGAAATGCCTGTTAATGGATGTATTACAGGTCCTAGAATGCTAACAACAAAAATTAGTGTAATTTGCTAAATATGCAATAAGCAAACTGTGGAATTCCTTAGTTGGAATATTTTTGCTTCTTACACGCCATAGGAAGGATCAAACCCTTGAAAGAAACATCAGTATTTTAAGTTATGCTACGCTGCAGGTGTATCATTAGCTGGGGTTTGTTTAGGTTTGCTTTTCTACATTTAGCAGAAAGGCTGAAGTAGATGGAAAAACCAGGTTTTTTTCTCCCGTTTCCTTCTTACTATATTTTCTTGATGGCAGCAATAGCTGCTACATTGATGCAGGATGATGCACTTGATATCATCATGTTAACAGCTTGTCTATGGGTAATTTTACTGAGGTCAAGTAATATTATTATTAAAGGTCCTCTCAGCAGGAGGGAGGGCACTCCATACCATCTTTGAAGTTCAGAGTATGCTGGCACATTGCTGCTGCTTTCCCAGAGACTGGGAGAATAATCCCACAGCACTGCAGTTAACTTCTGCAACAGTCAGGGAAAGGCATATCTTATCTCTCTGGAGAAGTCTGACCAAAAGGTCTTCACTGCACGGATATGAACTGGCACCCATCTTTTCTGTAGCCAAAGAGTTCAGTAAAGTCTACAAATTTAACCCAAATCTTGCAATTATTCAGTAAAGTACTGATTGAGACAGCAAGCATCAGATGTCATTTCTGCCATTTAAAAATGGCCCTGTTGGGTGGTTGTTTTGGTTTTTGGTTTTTTTTGTGTGGTTTGTTGGGTTTTTTTGTTTGTTTGTTACCCCCCTCCCCCCCCGAAAAGATTCACAACTGTTTGGTGAATAAAAAAATTGAAAAATATTAACTTATATAACCTATAGATATCAGTGGATGTTACTATTGCTTCTACAACAGTTGGTAGATTGCAATCATTCCTAAGCTACAACTTATTTAGTGAAATTATTATTTTCATTCTACTCATGAGTCTACTGGACAACTGAAAGATGATCAATCACATTTTAGTGAGAGAATTTGTATCAGCCTTCACAATAATAACATGAGTGATAATTCTAAGTGTTTTCCCTCAGAATTTTTAGTGACTAAGATATAGACTGGCATCAGGAAAAAGCACTTCCATTTTATCCCCACAGATTTTTCTAAATTCATGATGTAAAAATGAAACTACAGCTTTTTTACTTTCTTGCATACAAAAGTAAGCCCTGAAACATGAAAGTAACAGCTTAACAGCACCAATGTAGAGACTACAGGTACACACATAAAATATTTTATGTTTCCATCTCAGCGTGTCCAAGGAGGTTTATGCAATTGCTATTTATGATCACTGGCTTATACACTACAAGAGGTCAAGTTCCAAGAGTTATCCCTCCACTGTAGTAAACAGAAACCATGAGGCCATGTTGTACTGAAATGAATGGATTATTATGATTTTTTTAAAATGATTTTAAGGACATTCAAAAAATCTGAACTGGACTTTTCTAGATGTTCCAGCAGTGCCCTTCACTGGCCACAGGGTTTGAACTGTGACACGTTATTGTCTCTGGAGAGTGGATCACCTCAGCTGTGAATCACATACACAAAGTGAACCTCCTGTAATTTTAACAAAGAGTGAGATAGACCCTTTCTGCTCTACACCTAATCCTATACTTGGCCTAGACTGAAAGTCAATTTTTTTAACTTAAGTTAAAACTTAGTTGCAATCCCACAAAAACTTTATAAACGTACTCTCCCAGATGTGCTACGTTAGGTATTTTTCTTAAAAATGTGTTTGTGTTGTGGGCTATTTCTTCACTCTGAGCAAACACCATGATCCACTGCCTAGGCTGGAACTGAACTGGCAGGCACACCAGCTTTGGTACATGCTCACAGACTTCAGCGTAATTGATCTCACCTTTCCCGTTTGTTTCCAAACTCCCAGCTTCCCCTTCCCTCTCTTTCTGTCCTGGACTGAGGGCTTCTTATCTCCAAAGATGAAGTTTATATACTTCAAATAACACGCCTTTCCCCCAGGCTTTTGTGAAGTCTGTGAGTCTCATGAGGAAAAGGTCAGAACGGATCCCTTACCTCCGTCAGGGCTCAGTCTCCAGGCACAGACATTTCCCTTTCCCTATATCCTACATCACTTGTTCCTCCCCCCTTCAAAAGGTCTTTCTATTTTAGAGCATATATCTGAAACCTCATTGGGTATTCTGTACACAATGTTATTTTGCAGAGCTTTAATTACTAATGTATTAAGCATTCTGAGTCTAGAATTCAAGCCTTTTGACAAATTATTAATCACAGAGATGAGAAGCTCAAAAATAACAAAATTAAAAGCCTACTTGTGGCCAAAGGCATGTTAATCTGCTATTCAGCAGTTACAGTTTTTGACAAGAACACTAACACAAATGGTGCAGCGGGAAAGTTTCTATGTGAGAACCTGTTTTCTGAGTGACAAGTAGATTAGTAGGAGCCCTCCTGCTTCTCTTAGCTGTGCATTAACTGCACTGAAAGAGTAAATCAATGTCAACTTACTTTTCCCACTGATCTGGCCTCCTCTAACCTTCCTTGTAGAACCATGTAAGAAAAAACAAACAAAATTCTTTACATCATCTTTTTAAGTACGAGTAATAAATGTAATAGACTTTAAAAAAAGACTCAAAGATCTCAAAGTAATGTAGGGAAACTCTGGTTTTCTTCTTCTCTCCCTTGATATTGACCATAATCTTTCTGTACATTTTCAGTCACTGGGATGAGCATCTCCAGCCTTAGGAAAAGTTTCCTTACTGACAAAGAATGGTAAAGAAAGTAATTCCTAAACAACAGTTATTTCATCTTATTTCATTCAAATGGAAATTGCTGTTCAGTTACCGTTTCCCAAATCTACTGTCTCACTACACCTTAGGAGCATGTCCCCCAGCCTGTATTTCCAGTAACTGCTTATAAACATGTCAGTAAACAGGATACTAACGTTCATTCAAATTTCCAGTACAGCACAGAATCACAAAACAGCAGGGGTCGGAACAAACCTCCAGAAGTAATCTAGTCCAACCCCCTTTGCCAAAGCAGGTTCACCTAGAGCAGGATCCACAGGAATGTCTCCAGGCAGGTTTTGAAAGTCTCCACAGAAGGAGACTCCACAGCCTCTCTGGGCAGCCTGTTCCAGGCTCTGTCACTCTAACAGTAAAGAATTTTTTCCTTACGTTGAGGTAGAACTTCCTGTGTTCCAGTTTGTGACCATTGCCCCTTGTCCTATCGCTGGGCATAACTGAAAAGAGCCTGGCCCCATCCTCTTGACAACCACCCTTTAGATAAGATCCCCTCTTAGTCTTCTCTTTTTCAGACAAAACAGACCCAGGTCTTTGAGAGGCCTTTCCTCATCAGAGAGATGTTCCCATCCACTCATCATCTTTCTAGCTCTCCATTGGACACTCTCCAGTATTTCCTTGTCTGTCTAGAGCTGGGAAGCACAGAACTGGACACAATCCTCCAGATGTGGCCTCACTAGAGCAGAGTAGAGGGGGAGGAGAGCCTCCTTCGACCTGCTGGTCACACTCCTCTTAACGCACCTCAGGACACCACTGGCTTTCATGAGCACACTGCTGCCTCATGGTTACCTTCTTGTCCATCAGAACTCCCAGGTCCTTCTCCATGGAGCTGCTTTCCAGCAGGTTAACCTGTAACCTGTACAGCTGTATGGA
>JANHGN010016945.1:6740-31066 GCA_024605025.1 Megaceryle maxima
TTATTCCAGGTCTTATTTATTGAAGCATGTCAATAAATTCATCTATTAACCTTCATGCAAAGATCACAGTCTGAATTTCTACTTCCATGCTTCCATGCAATCAAGCCCATCCCTATAGCTGAACCTTAGGACGGTTTTATAGAAGGCAATTTTAAAGCAACCCAGAGAAATGTTTATCCATAAACACTGCTGAATGTGTAAAGGAATGTCATGTTCTACTCTATTAAAAAAAAAAAAAAGTGTGCAATTACAGCTGACAATATCAGAGAACTGAAAAAAAACCTCCAACATTTTGCATTCTACTTTAAAAACTGACACATCTGAATGAAATTTAGGTATATAAATCAAAGTAAGAGAACCATTGCATGCATATAGAATGGACACTGGTCTTTAACATCAACCATTTCACTTCACAGACCTATGAGAAACCACTGAGTTTCTCTGCTCTAGAACTGTTTGCTCCATACAGCTCCAGTGTTTTTTAACACTTCACCTATCGGGCACTGACTATTCTAAATGTGGTTCAAAGCAGAGCAAGAAGGACACAACCATTCACAGTGAAATGAAGACTTGACAGAAGTTTTGCAACACCTGCCATCCACATAACAGCTCACTGCAAGTTCCACTGAGCCTGAAGCAAAGCATTCTCGTATGAGCAGGCTGGGGGATTTGATGGACATAAAGAATGGTCACAGACAGTAGGAAACCGCAAAGAGGAATGTGGTGAAGAGCCTGTAAGAAGGCATGATCCAGGAAAGAATGAGATCCTAGTTCTGGATCCAAGTATTCAATTTACAAAACTGACCATAGCAAAACTCTGGAGCAGTTACACCTTTCTGATAGGATGCTGCCAGAGTTTAAAGGACCTGTACAGCTATCACCACTTCTTGCAGTTAAAGAGGTCTAAAACACCAAAAAGCTCCATACATACCTGACTACATACAAATAATTTTTTTTTTTAAAGTGATTTTGGCACTGTGTGATTTTTTTAAGCGATCTAGTCTTCATTTACAGGCATTTTCACTAGTACATATACAAAACTTCTTAGAGAGACCATTTTAAACCATTAAAGAAAAGCATAAGAGTTTTAAGAAGTGCACAGTAAAGAGCGAAGATTTCTGATGAAATTTAAGTGCTTCAGATGGGTATCATTCTTGCAAAAAATTATGTAGCTGACATCTGGTCTACAGCATAATTTGACAAGTCAGTGCAAGATGAGAGAGAGAGAGAAAACTTAAGTGTATACACTGCTAGCATACAGGATTTGATAGTGAGGGAAGGTAAAAGGAAACAGCTAAAGGAGAAATAGAGACAGAAAACTAAAAAGCAACAGGAGACACCAATTTTTGTAGGGGTAAAAGCAGCTCTGCCACTGTCCCCATACAGAATGTGTATTTTCAGACAATAATAATGTGGCCCCAGTTTGATGGGCAGACTGACAAAGAAGGCTGGTACTTTGGGATGTTTGGTCAAAGCCAAGAGTATGTTTAGGAAAAGATCAAGCATATGTGTAAGGCTAGTTACCAAACATTGGATATAGAATTAACAGTTCAGGTTGAAACAGAGGTTTTAATAAGTAAAAAGACATCACACAAGGTTAAATACAGGTTTAGGATATTGTAGTGTTTTTACAAAGCTGAAAACTGGACTCCTACCAAGAAATAGGAAGTGAAACAGTTGGGAATACTTAACCAGGCTTACAATTATTATTACAATGAACAAACCAACAATGATTTAGTGAGAAGGTTTTTAAAACTGTCAATACATTTTTTTTCTGAATATAATGCAGGTGCAAGTGTGAATCCACTAATGGTCCTAAATGCACAAAGAGGAGCAATAAGCCTATAATCTGTAAGCCAAGTTTTCAGTATACATTTCTGTTTGGAACCTCTATTACACAATACAAAGAACGTATTCTTATTCCTCATTGCTTGAGTTTTCAGGATTTCTTGTAAAGAAGAGGAGGAAGAAAAAAATAAAAAAGAGTGCGTGTGTATGGTAAGATAGTCATTAGCAACACACTGTCACTTCTACAGTCTTTCTGTTCAGAAAGGTACCTCAAAAACTTTGCTTGCTACTGAAAGCCCTTGAAATCTTTGTCAGAAACCTACTGAAAGCCTGAATTACTGCATAACACTAGTATATAATAAATGACATGGTGATGGGATTTCTTGTCTACTGTCTTTGAAAGCTGAATCTAACAATAAGATTGAATTTTACACTGCATCTTGTCAGGCTTCCCATTCAATGTTGTCTTGTTCACAAATGGCTACTGCTAAGTTCTTTTAAATCATTACAAGAAGTATGGGTTGGGAGTATGTTTAAGAGTAAGACATCTTGGTCAGTCAAAGTTTCATTTAGTTGGTTAGATGGCTTCATGTCATCTAACAAACCAAAGCTATTCAGGAAATCTTCATAGGGCTAGCACAGATGAAGAGATCAGGATCTTTGGGGATCCCTTTTGTCTCAGGACTTGGAGGCCAAGTAGTATATATCTTAAAGCATCTCAATTAGCAGTTTTTACCTATATTTATCAAATGGAACTGAACTCTTGTTCAATGTGCCCTTTGAATTGAATCAACTCTTAGTCAGTTTCTACTTTAGGAGAGCTAAACCATTCTGTAAGCTCCACCACTGTATGTAGGCTTAGGTATGTCATGCCTATAGGTGTCCAATGTAGTCATCAAGCCCATGCCTCAGCTGTGTGAAGGTTTCTCAGAGTTGCTAAATTACCTTAAAATAGGAAAGACATCCTCAGAAATACAGCTACAGACACAAGGCCTATAGAAAAAACCTTCCTTCTGGTGTGGCAGCTGGATGTCTGGCAAGACACCCCAGAGCTCTATTTCAGTCCACACAGAAAGGTTTAAAACAAAGAAAACAACCAAATCTGTCCTTCAGGAAAATATGCAAATCTGTTTCTTTTGTGGTTTACTTTTACCACAAAAGCAACAATAATTTCTTATGTATTAGCCTTTCCCTTGTTCCCCAGGTTTGGAGAAGTCCAGTCCTAAATGAGAAACATTTTAAGAATACTTGTTTTATTTGTGCAAAATGAGAAAATCGCCTTATTGGTTTTAATTACAGTTCTTCTTTGTTTCCCCTACAAGTTTTCTCTTTCACTTTTTTATTTTTCTGGGCTCATCAATTACTTTTTGTCACTGTTTTCAAAGACTGGGATTTCAAGCATAGAAAGGACCATTAAATCATCTGATTTCAGATGTTGGAGTTAAAAGACTAGAGGATATCACTCAGTTACCCTAGTTGAACTAAGACAACAACCTTAACACAAAAGAAATCTATCAGAGTGATTTGAAGACATCATGGGATTAAAACATTGCTGCTTCCCTTAGCAGTTTGTTCCACAGGGGATTATACCTCCTAATGGTGAAAATACATGTCCCATTTTTGTTTGAATTGCCTTACTTTGTTATCAGTGATTTTATATTCCCATTCAGGCATTGACTGAAGCTATTTAATACTAAGGAACCCTCCTAGTTGAGCTTCTATGCAGCTATGATTCCCCACTGTCATCTTGTTTTCTATTCAACTGTGCCATTCTTAAGACCTTTAAAAATACTCCTTTCTCATACTTCATAATGCATATTTTTTGTAGTCAAGGTGTTATAAGTGATTACTAAAGCACCTAAGCACATTCATTCTTTGCTTTTAGTTTTATGAGTCCCGCTTCTCATGAATCATGGGAGTCATAGAATTGTAGAATCATACAATCATACAATGGTGTGGATTGGAAGGGACCTTAAAGATCATCCTGTTCCAACCCCCTGCCATGGGCAGTGGCACCTTCCACTGGACCAGGCTGCTCAAAGACCCATCCAAACTGGTCTTGAACACATCCAGTGATGGAGCATCCACAAATTCCCTGGACAACCTGTTCCATTGACTCACTGACCTCTTAGAGGAGAACTTCTTCCAAGCTTTTATTCTAAATCTACCCTCTTCCAGTTTAAAACCATTACCCCACATCCTCTCATTACAAACCCTTGTAGAAAATCCCTCCACAGCATTCTTGTAGCTCCACTTTAAGTACTGAAAGGCCACAAGAAGGTCTCCCTGGAGCCTTCTCTTCTCAAGGCTGAACAGACCCAACTCTCTCAGACGGTCCTTGTAAGAGAGCTGTTCCAGCCCTGTGATACTGTCTGCAGCCCTCCTCTGGACCTATTCCAAAAGTTCCATGCACTTCTTGTGTTGGGGGACTCCAGAGCTGGATGCAGTACTCCAGGTGAAGTCACAAAAAATGGAGTAGAGAGGAACAATCAACTTCCTCAACCTTCTGGCCATGCATCTTTCAAAGCAGTCCAGGATATGGTTGGCTTTCTGGGTTGCACTTGCACATTGTTAGCTCATGTTGAGCTTTTCATCAACCAGCACACCCAAGTTGAACCCAACCCTTTGAGTGCAACTATCCAGCCAATTTCTTATCCAGCTAGTGATCCACCCATCAAATTCATGTCTTTCAATTTTAGAGACAAGGATGTTGTACAGGATAGTCTGAAACACTTTGCACAATCCAGGTATTCATCAATTCATCAATTGCTCTTCCCTTATCCACCAGTGCTGTAATTCCATTATAAAAGGCCACCAAATTTGTCTGGCACAATTTTCTCTTGGTGAAGCCATGTTGGTTGCCACCAATCACCTCCTCATTTTCCATGTGCCTTAGCAGAGCCTTGAGGAGGATCTGCTCCATGACCTTGCTGGTCACAGAAGTGAGACTGACTGGCCTGTAGTTTCCCAGGTCTTTCATTTTTCCTTTTTTGAAAATGGGGTTTATGTTTCCCCTTTTCAAGTCAGTGAGAACTTCACCAGACTTCCATGACTTTCAAATATGATGGAAAGCAGCTTAGCAACTTAATCCATCAGTTCCATCAGGTACCTGTGGATGGATCTCATTAGGTCCCATGGACTTGTACCCCTTCAAGTTCTTTGGATGGTCTTGAAGTTTTTAATTCATGCAAATGAATGAAATCATATTTCTTTGTCAAGGCTTCTTTCCCGTAATATTAAGTTGCCTGGTCTTAACTATTTTTTCATTCTTTCATTTTCAGCCTGGTTTCCTATGCAAATAAGACACTTTCTATGTATTTGCTCGCCTGTTGATCAGTCTCACCTAAGAAACCATGAGCTGATGGGAAATTTCAAACATAT
Source organism: Megaceryle maxima (assembly GCA_024605025.1). Classification (NCBI taxonomy): domain Eukaryota; kingdom Metazoa; phylum Chordata; class Aves; order Coraciiformes; family Cerylidae; genus Megaceryle; species Megaceryle maxima. Next base: position 11,910 of record JANHGN010016945.1, read on the forward strand.
TTGGCAGGGTGATAGAGATTTCAGATGTTTCATGTTTCTGTTTCTGTTTTAAAAAAATGGTACAACAAAAGAACAGGAATATTTTAATGCACCCATGACTCCTACTTTTATTAGACATCAGACCTTGTAGGTCCTCAAGTCTTGGCTTTCATGTCTTCATTGTTTCTGCTACTCATGGAATTTGCTGTTTGTTCATTGCATTCAGTTTCAGCTATTGTTTTGTCTAAGATTCCTGTCTGGCTAATTAACCAACACCTAACTGGGTAAACAGCATGAAGTCCAGTTTAATTTCTAACTGGATGGTTCTTCTATAATTCTAGAAAACCTCTGATAAACTCATGTTTATTTATAATTAGTATACTTTAATCATAGAATCATGGATCACAGAGGTTGGAAGGGACCTCCAAAGCTCATTTGCCCAATGCAGTCCTACATAGAACAGGTTGATCAGGGCCATTTATTCCAGATATACTTTAATAAAGTTAGAGTTTATACTTTCACATTACTATTGCCTTCACAACAGTAAGTTACAAGAAGTTGCTTCTGCTATGTTTACATTCCCTTATCTATTTGTTTCTCACATATATAAATCACTACATATACCAATTACTAATTACTTGTCATTTTTATACTTGTCAGATAATGTAATAATAATTGCCATTTCTTCCCAAGAAAAGTGGGGAACTTGGACGTCTTGAGAGCCAAAGTCGTCATATTGTGAACTGTAATTGGAAATAGCTCATTTTGAATAAGACCCTATTTTAAGTTGTATTTTTCTGCCTTTATGATCACATGACAGTCTTACAAAACTATCTTGACTATTGATTTTGATAAGATACTCCCAAACCTTTTAGCAGTCTGTTGTGTGCTGGAATTCTCAGACAATTTCATGATTTTCTTGAAGGTGCATTATTTATGGCTACTGAGTGAATTGACTCAGTTCTCTTTCCCTTTGGCTGCTTTTTATCTGTGTGAATGTCATGTAACAAATAAGTAAAAAGCACAGGAAACAAGTATAAAGCAAGAAAAAAATATAGAGGGAGCATCAGCAAGATGGACTAGGTACCAGCTTCGGGCAAAAGAAACCTGCCAACCTCTTCATCATTGTGCTAATAATAAGAAGAGACAATTCACAACAATAACCTTCCTTGTGGTATAACTAGAAACAACCAAACCAAAAGGATAAATTACTACAGTAATTATAGGAATGCAGACAGTAAGAGGACTTTTTTTAGGTCAATTCCACTCTCCATTTTTCACTCTTCACAATTTGAGAAGTTTGGGTTTTTTTTCTCAAACATTTTCACCCTTAAAAGAAGTAGCTAAGGAGTGAATTCCTATTTTTCTTCCACCTCGAGAACACAAGCATCTGGCAAAGTATAGTTCTGGGTAGAACTGCATACACTTTCTGATACGGATTTTTTTCAGTATTCTTCACATGTCAAGAGATGCAAGAAATAAACTGTCATGAGAGACAACACTAATCACCTGGAACATGTTTTGAACAATCCTATAAAGAGTTCATGCCTTTTCTGTGAACTACCACTCACCTTTTCTGTGACAAAAATTGCAAGAAAGGGAATGAATAATCTCAGATTATTATCTTCCCTTTTCTTTCTTCAGTTGGTTTCTCTTCCATGCCAACTTCTGATTTCAGTGGAAAAAAATTTCAAAGCCACCTAGGTATTTCAGAAGACTCTTTGATTTGCAAGCAATATAATGACAGTTGTCTTACTTTAGACAGAAACAGTTGTTCTGATTCCCTTGGGTACATCTACACATTTGAGTACAAATTTACCCTTATCGACATGCACAAGTCCTGAAACATCCCAACCCAGCTACCACCAAAACCTGTGTCCTCTAATTACTGCTATTGCTCTGAGAATTTTTCAGGAAGTTATTCTGAGGTGTCCATAAGGCCTCCAAATATCCTTTTCCCCTATGCAAATTAATAGCAAAACATACACTTAGGGATGCAGAACCTCGCTATCCCACCCGTCCACCTCCCACATACATGCACAAATGTCACTTCCGACTCTTTTCTGCCTTTATGTTTCTGTGTGACTGGCAGAAAATTTGAATTCCTTACAGATTTTGTGCAAAAGAGCAAAAGACAGCCTATAAGAATCTCATGTGAGAGAGGGGTTACAGTGTTATTTCACACTTCATTGACAACAGAAAGTTAATGAGGTGAACACAAGACACAAATCAATAAGAAAGGATGTTTTAGTTGTTCCAGCATTGATGGAACCACTAGTTTGTCCTGCTCCTGACAGGTAAATATGTTCTGGTGGGTGCCCAAAGTAGGGCTCACCAAGTACTGTCAACTCATATGCACAATCTTACTGGGGTGGTTGAAAGGAAACGTACGAAGTGCTGAATGAGATAGGGCTGGAAAGGGAACTAACAGGACAGCACAGTTAGAAAACAAAGATACAGCTGCAATGTGACAGGCACGTTATGCTGGTTTTATCATATCACAAAAGAGGATAAATCCTTGCCAATGACTAGTACAGAGTAACTGATATCACTGCGTTTTGCTAATTCCCTTTTCACCAGTACATATTCCTTAACTCCCATCCTGAATCATGACTCTAAGTGTATTGGAACTGTGCTTATCTCCAGTAACTCTTAGCCACTTTAGAAAATCTATGGCCATTTGTCAAGTCAGGTCAGTGATGAGAACTCTTGACTGCAGCTTTGCTGTCATCACAATGATCAGGACCTTACATCAACACATCAATAACTCCCGACAAGAGCAACAATAACAACAAAGAGGATGACACTGATTACTGAGTCTAGTGGCCACTAAACCTGGTAATTCCAACTGATGATTCATTTAAGGGCAAATTGTTCCCCTCAGCATTACAACCTTTAATGGCAAAGAGTTATGAAATCTCCTTCCCACTCTTTACCAATCCTCCCAGAGATGGACAAATTGGGCACAGAAATTAAGAAAAGCAATCCATAAGGGTTTTTAAAAAGGCAAGGGCAACCTGGGAAGGAATTAAAAATTCTGACACAATTAGTGGTTATATAAATAGCAATAGTAAAAAAATGTAGGCTGCTGCAGGTAACGCAGGCAGTTCTCTGTTGAAAACTGCTTTAATCATATGTTAGCAGAGCACATCAGAAACAAGGGGAAAACGAGTCTGACAAAACATTTCCAGTCATGGAGAACTGGAGATCTCAATCTCTACTATCAGACAGCAAGCTACCCACATATGATAAATCACAAGAAGGGCAGGAATAGAAGAGGCTAGAACGGGCTATTGCAAATTTAGTATAAGTCAAACACCACTCTATTAACATAACATCCAACATGTAGATGTGGAAATGGAAAAAGACAGCTCTAACAAAATAACAAAGGATAACAAAGCAAAAATCTTTTTGCAAGTCTTGATATCCTAAGAATGCTCTGTAACAAAAGATGGGGATAGATGCATAACTGTGCTTCACACTAGTCAGCAGCTATCTCAGCAGACGGTTCTCATATTTCAAGTGAAACAGAACTTTACAGTTCAGGGTTAGGGGAAGAGCTTTCTGCTCATGATGTTTTGCAGTGTCATGTTTTGTAAGTATTGCAAGGTGTTATGTAGGCTGTGAGAGTTTCAACATGAACATGCTCAGCACAGCTACACGTGCCCAGAGTCATAGTAAAACAATGGGCTTATTTGAGCACCCTGCTTGACCTGGCATGTTTTGAAACTGATAAAGACAAGCAGGAATGTAGTTTTTATATACACAAGGTGGACCTGAGCACTTGTTGGACATATGCTTAGCTCATAGCACAGTAAGAGAAACAGAAGCATTCAACAAATTCTCAACAGACATCTAGAAAACCTACACAGTAATAAGTTTCAGTTCTCAAAACCATATGATAGAGATGTCCTGACAATGAGGTAGTCTGTCACTGCCAGAGGAGTCTGTGGGGTGCCAAAGACAAACAATAATCTGAAAGGTGTTGTTACTAATAACTCTATCACATCACATTCACATTCAGAATAGCTCAGTACTTCTCTCTTATTTTAGACAGAATCATATGCCCATCTCCTTGCAGCCTGCTACCTGCAAGACATTTTTGCTTACTTAATATGCAGTCTGGAGCTAGCAGATTCTGCTGACAAAACAAAACAGGAAGAAGACTTCCAGCATACTCTTGCAAGGTAATGAAGTCCTCAAGAAAGAACAACTATGAGATAAAATTTTTCTTCAGGCTCTTAGCTACTTATCTGTTTTTATGAAATAAAAGCATATTTTATGAATGTCTTTTAACTAAGGATTTAAAAATTCTGTGCCCAGATGGATAAGTATAATTATCTGCATTTGGGACCGAAGTATACCTGACTGCTGTGAGAAAAATAGAAAATATGAGCTCAGCAGGAGTCTAAATCTTAACTATTATTATTTTAAATTATTTTTATTAAAAAAAAAAACCTTCTAATTTCTTAAGATAGAAAAATTTAAGAGATAAGTGAGAGTAATCCTGTTCTGAAATGAAGAGCAGAGAGCAGTAACTGCCTGAACTGCAGGGAAGGCAGGATAGTCTATTATACAGGAAAGTTATCCTTCACAATGCTGATCCCATGATTGGTTGTAATTATGCTTTCTCTTACAAAAGGTCTTTTTATGACTTTGAATCTTCTCTTCTTATAAGCATTCCAGATATGAGTACAAGACCTTTGGCTTAGACATAAAAGATTCTGGCAAAGCCTTTGAAACTTTCTGATAAATATACTTAGCATATATTTGTAGAAGTTGCTATGCACAAAAGTATGTGTTACATAGCAACAGATATTTCAAGAAACATCTAACCTAAACTTTATTTTTTAAGTATTATTTTTTAAATTGATGACAGTGAAATGTGATATTAACCTCTTCTTACACTAAACATACTCTCCCAAGAAAGTTTTTTTTTCGACTTTGTAAAAAAGAGGTTGTTGTTAAGCATGGAGACTGAAAGGCTTATCAAATGTAGTACCATCAATATGCATAAATTAATGCAGGAGCCCTCTTCAGTCCGTGACTATTTGGAATTTCTGTTTGGAATTTAATGATTGAGCAAACCAGAGTGTGTTTTAGTTACTCATACAGCTGTTATGTTTTCAGAGTACTTTCAAACTGGAAGGTTAAAAAAACAGTGAGGCTTTGAAATAAAGCATAGCCTGGACCTGTAATCAAAACCAAAACCAACCCAAAAGCCATTGCTTCTGTCATCTAATTTACAGCTACATCACCACTAATGCCAGCTTTGGGCAAAATATGTGAATTCTATCAGGGTGAGAAAGAAATCTGCCTTAAAAGAAAAACATAAGGATCAGCACAAGCAGTTTTACATTGTTTGTCAACTCTTACGCTTACTGACTTAGGAGATGAGAAATGCTTTTGTACCTCTTTGATACAAAAGAAATTTTGCTTCTGAATAAGGCAATCTTGAGACAAACATGCCCTTTGCAGCAATAACTTTCACATGGGACCATATTTGGCAACCACAGCACCTGTGATTTCTCAGTTGATGCAGCATAAAACCCAGCCTGATTGCTTCCTTTTAATGTTATCTCTGAAACTCATGCACTACCTACTAATTAAAAATAGCAGAAGTTGGTGGAAGAAAAAATGAGAGAGGAGAAAAAAGGGGGAAGGTATAAATAGAAGAGAACAGAGGGAGTAAATAAAAATAACAATAGCTATCATTTTCCCCTTCTCTTTCGAGCATTTTGTCTCCTTTCATTTTGTTTAATGATATGGAAACATTTCCTGTCTCCCCAATTTAAACATTATTATTTGAATCACACAAAGAGAATACACTTCTCCATCATTACATGGAAATATTAGCTACCCTGTGGTTCAGGTTTCAGCCAGCTCCCATTACAAAGCTCTATTCACTAATCTTATGACTTTGGCAAGGAAAACTGGACTGGCATGAAAATAGCTATGCATACTGTGAGGGGTCAGGGAAGTATCTCCAAAAATTCTGAAGAGATATCAAATGGCTTTGCAGTGGGCAACTTGCTCTTACTGGAAAGAAGAGAGACACGTAAGAATCTCCCTTCAAGCCATACATGAAGTTGCAGCAGGCCGTTACACCAGACACAGACCCTCTTAATGAAATTGCTTCAAAAATTCCTAATTAAAGTAAATTTTAAGTTGAAGACAGAGATCGTCTCCTACGTAGTAACGTGGTTTAAGTGCACAGTCAAGAAAGCCACGTGCTCAAAACTCTACACCACACATAACAGATAGGGGGAAAAAGTCAAACTTGGGATGTTTGTCTTGAGAGAATTCCAGTAGATCTGTACAACACAAGTGAAGCTGCATGAGTACTATCAGTCTGATAGGTAACCTAAATTATAACTCCAGTTATGAGATTTCTATGTATCTTAGCCACTAGGTGGATAGGTGGATAGATCTGCATTGCAGCCATATCTCACGGGTCATTGATCTCATTCCCCAACTTCTCCAATGAGAGAAAACAGATCAAATAACTAGAGTAATTTGGACCAAGTATCTGTTGAATTAATTTTCATCTCAAACTATTTTGGTTTTCATATGCTGTTAATTTACATGCAAGCCTACCTTTTCAGTTATTTCTTAGTATTGGAAATGTATGGCTGTAATGTATGGCTGTCTCTGGGCTTATTTATCCCCTACAAAATCAAGTTGTAAAGTATAACCACACAACACTCAGCCTACTGTTACCAGCTTGCAAAAGATGAGTTCAAAGCTTTGTTAGAAACACTACAGACTCAGGCTTTAAATCACCCAGATAGACAGGGAATTACGCCCCAAATTGTAGAACACCTTATCAGCTCATAGAACACCTCATCAACAACAGACTCATTTGACCCTGAAAATTAGCACAGGGTCAGTTGGCTGAAGTATCCTAGTGTGCAGTTAAACTCACAAAGCAGACAGAGGATTCAGCACTGCTTCCACCTCTGCTTGCTCTCAGACCTGGCACCATGCAAAGCCCTTCATAACACCCACATCCTGAGGTGACAGAAATAGAGGTGGCTGGATCTGCAATGAAAAGGACAGGGGCCACTCCTCTATCTGAAGTTGTGAGGATGAAAGCTGCAGGGCCACATCAGTTCACAGGCCATCCAGATACAGCAGCTTCCCTGAGTTTCCTACCTGTTTTGCAAAAAACATTAATTTTCATAGCAGTTCATACCAAGAGAGGTTCTGCCAAGTTTTCTGTTTGCTTCCTCCAGTATATTTATCTTTTTCTCTACTGGATTAAATCCCAGCAATTTGCCTCATCCAAGCTCATCAAGGCACTGGGTACTTTGTTACGATAACCATAATTTAAATGACATGTTAGTACTTTTTATACATCAAAACCTACTGTTAATAAATTGGTCTTTAAAAGGATCCCAACTTCCAAAGAAAAGTACTAGAGCATCAATTTGTTAAAATTTATCTCTCTTGTTTCCAAAGATGGCCAGCTATTTTTCTAACCAACAACAATTTATCTTTGTCTATATAAATATTTCCTAAACAGTAAATACTTTATTTACAGATTCAGGAACAAACTCACATTTTTCCAAATGAGGATGATAAACACATTATACTAATCTTGTAGGGATAAAAGAAATCTTTGTCCCCTACTTGCATAATGCCTAGAACAATACAAGCCCTGGCTACCATTTCCGAGAGTTCTCACAAAATAATGCAAAAATTACTTCTCCTCCATTAATGAATGCTGCTGAATTTCCCACATTTCCTATAGAGCACACTTTCCTGCAATATAGGCACTGATATTTCTGCCGAGAGTACTGTGGCTGCTTGGTCACACCACAGTGGTTGCAGCTGTAGTATGGCTCAGAAGTGTGCCCGTGGACTGCTGAGGCACCTTGAGTTGCTTGATGGCACACTAGCATTGGGCAGCAACTGGACAGGACTTTTCCAGAATAAAGCTGACTGTCACCTGAGTCCTACTTCATATAGGTAAGTTCCTGCCCAAAATTAATAGTTTGGGAAAAAAACCCAGCAGGGTAAAGTTGTTGGTACACCCTGAAAACTGACAGAAGCAAAGGATAGATCCAATGTGTTTTGGAACGGCCTTCCTGCTAACACCTTCTACATTCTCTATCAACTGAAATATTTTATCCACAATTATACACATTAACACCTATTTCCTATAAATTGAGAAATTGCATTTTCATTCTCTGCCCTAATTGTTTCAAATCTCTCCAAGGAGCTTACCAAAAGAGAAGCATACACATGGAAACACTGAAGATCACAGAATACCAGAGATCTATAAGAATTAATTTCATTCAAGACACAAGATTAATATCATTATTACCTAACAAAGGTATAAAATATTCATAAGTCATTGTGACTTGAACCAGCAATTAGCTCCCTGTTATCCGAAGCAGTGGAAGAATGTGGTTAAAATACTAAACGCTTAGCCCTCTGTGTACAGGAGTATCCCACTCAGAGAGAGATACAATGTTAGTTGTGCAAACAGAAATTATCTGGTGTTTTCAAGTGTATGTTCTTAATGCATCATAGAAAAAAATATATATTCTGATATGCTTGAAGTTTTCTGAGTTGCTTTAATTTGTCCATGGCTTTTTAAACAAACCCACATGAAAAAAAAATAGAAAATGACCAAATAAACAAGATTGACCCTTTTCTGTGTTTTACTGATTTCAAGTAATATTACTTTCCCACTATTTTTATTACCCACAGGCACAACAAAAGACATCACAGATTTTTATTTTACGATGAAGCAGTAGCTAGATCACATCACACATAGGGCTCAATGTACATGTATATTCAGGCATTCACACAGTGAAGACAGGATTGAAATCTTAAACCAAGATACCATGGTTTTGATGCTCTTTAAAAAAGAGTGAAGCATTCACTGAAGGTTTAGGCTGGAAAAAAAATAGCACCAGTAAAGATAAATTGCTCCTCTTGCTCTCAGTTACAAAAGTGAATGGACAGGTAGATACCAAACAATCCACTTGAAAATCCTATCAATCATGGAAGGGACTGTAAGTGAAAGATTAGATTATCTATTTAAAACTGGATTAATACCTTTGCCCCCAATGAATAGCTGTTTAGAGATTTTAGTTACTGTAAAAATATCAGATACCTTATGTGTCCTGTGCGTAGTGCTCCCTCAGAATCTTTATCTGTATACAACCACTTTGCATCATACATTTGACTTGTCCGAGGAAATATTGTGGATTTTATACAAATTAATGCAATTGGTGAGCCTGCTATCAGGCTGCTATAGCAGGGAACAGGGAGGTGAATTGCCCCAGAGTCAGTTTCTGAAGACATATTTCCTACGTGAATAAAGGTTGGCAGGATATTTCTGTGGGTCCTTGAAAAACCTGCCAGTTCTCAAATCTACACTCATGAGAGTGGATTGGACATAGCACATTTCCTTTCTGTACACAGAATGGCTGCTTAAGGCTGTGGCAGCCTCTCTCCTTGACATGAAAGGAGGTAGCTTCCTCTGGTAAAAAGAAACACATAAAAGAGGTGGAGATACATTACGATGGGATTCACCTTGCTCTTAGTATCACAAAGAAATGGGAAAAGAATGAAATAAAACTCTCAAAAATGTTTCTCTCTGTACTTTGCTCATTCGTAGGCCATGCTTCCATCAATTAACAGGAAAAGATGTAAAAATAGTGAAATCACAAGAAAAGAGTAAATAAATAAAAGAATATAAGGAGAAATTGTTCAGTCCTAATACCCTGAGGCATCTATCTCATAAAAGACATTTACGGCCACACTCCTCTGATGACTAGTAGGTTTTGTGGTTTGTTGAGGGTTTTTTTGGTGAAAGACCAGATCACATGGCTGTTTTGCTGTTTTTTTCTGCATGTGCATAAAGGCCTAAAGAGATCACCTGGGGTGTGGTTTTTTCCTCCTCTCCAGATAGCGATTATTTAATATATGCCTGTTTCACTCAAGTCACCTAAAATGGTTTCACATTATACAGAAATACAGCTGTATGAAACAGTGACACATGCTAACAGCCTCACAAAAATCTGATAATCTCAGATAAAGACATACAGCACATTTTTCCTTTAATGATAATGGCATGGATCTGCCTGGTTTAGGAGGTGTGTATCTTCATTATCATAGCACTTGAACACCTCATTTTGATTACAGGAGTGGAAGGGAGCACCTAGATCATCAATGATGTTTATTTCATGAGGCACCAAGAATACTTACAAAATACAACAAAGCACCACGCTGTCTAGATCTGTACTAAAAGGTCACAAACTAGGAATAAAAAGTGTCATACAAAGGTGCTTCAGGATGTTGTTAAATAAAAGTCTCAGTTACTGTGTACTGGAAATGGTTTACTTCTCATATTAAAAAGGATGGCAATAACAAAAATATACCGATCTGACATGAAGCAATTCAAGTGGCAATTAGTTTAGCTTTATTTTGAGCTAATGAACCAGATATATCAGTCAAGTACCTGAAAATTTTTAAAATCTCAAACACCTCCATGTTTTCAGTATTTTCCCTCAACATCTTTCAGATTAAAATGATTCCAGCTGTGGTTAGCTGAAGTCAACTACACTCTTTCAAAATACTCCCAACTGTGATGCAGGTATTATCTCAGACCTGACAAAATTCCCCATAGGCAATTTGGAAGTGGCCATTCTGTTTTCATAGAACTGCTAATGTGGGAAAGGACCTCTGGAGATCACCTAGTCCAACCACCTGTCTCAGAGCAGGGTCAGCTGGAGCAGTGCTGTGTCTATTCTGGTTTTGAGTATCTCCAAGAAGTAAGTTCCCACAGTCTCTCTGGATAACCTGTTCCAGTATTAGACCAAAATCAGAGTAAAATCTTTCTTTCTTAAGTTTAAATAGAATTTCCTCTGTTTCAATTTGTGTTTATTGCTCCTTGTCCTGTCACTGGGCATGACACTGAGAAGAGTCTGGTTCTTTCACCTTTACTTCCCCAGACCACCCTAAACCTTCTCTTCTCCAAAATGAATAGCACCAGCATTCTTGTATGTGAAATAAGCCCAACCATCCATCATCTTAATGGCCCTTAGCTGGACTTGCTGCAGTACATTCATGTCTCAGTTATACTGGGAAGCCAAGGACTAGATCCAGCACTCCAGATGTGGCCTCACCAGTACTTAGTGGAGAGGAAGGATCATATCCTTTGACCTGCTGACAGTGCTTTTCCTAAAGTAGGCCAGTTCTGGAAGATAATAGAATTTATTTGTATAGTTGTGGCCAAGACCGCACTAACTGGTTTCAGAAACAGAACATGGGCTTGGCAGTATTTAATTTATTGTTTACCTAAACACATCTTTTATACTACTGTTTGTTTCAAAAATTATACTAAAGGAGTAGGGAGTTATAAAAAAGTTTAAAAAATCTTGAGAATTCAGGAGGATGGCAAGGGTTTCAGGGATTCCATGAGGTAAATCCCATTGTGTGACACAGACATAGAAAATAAAGAAAAATTGCTTTTTTCTCCTGGTTGTGACCAATTGGCTTCAAAAAGTGAAGATACATGGAAGATATTAATGTTCAGTGCTATTTAGCTTTTCTGAAGACCAGCTGTTTCAAAACTATTTAAAGGTTTTGTACACATACTGAATTTTAGTTGCCTCTCAAAACTAAATGTACAAAGTCTTTGACCATGGCTCAGTATACACGACACCAAGCCCACTGGCAGGAGATGGGGTACACCTATCTAAGCGTGGGAAAAGGATCTTCTCGCAGGAGTTAGCAGCCCTCATTGAGAGGGCTTTAAACTAGAAACAAAGGGGGAGGGGGATAAACCCGGGACTGCTAGAGATAAGCCTTGGAGGGACATACCAGTCTCGGAGGCGATATCCATGCCTTGGATCAAGTGCATGTATGCCAATGCCCATAGCATGGGCAATAAACAGGAGGAGTTAGAAGCTATTGTGTACCAGGAAAACCATGATATAATTGCCATCATGGAAATGTGGTGAGATGATTTGCATGTTTGGAGTGCCGCAATGGATGGCTACAGGCTCTTTAGAAGGGATAGACAAGAAAAGAGAGGTGGAGGTGTTATATGTTAAGGAGTGTTTTGACTGTCTTGAATTCAATGTTAGACACACCAAGGTGGAAAGTCTATAAATAAGGGTAAAGGGGAAGGCCAATGAGGCTGATATTCTGGTGGGAGTCTGCTACAGACAACCCAACCAAGATAAAGACACTGATGAGATATTCTTTCAAGAACTTGGAGATGTCTCATGTTCACTAGCCCTTGTTCTCGTGGGATGCTTCAACCTACCAGATATCTGCTGGAAGTATAACACAGCAGAAAGGGGGCAGTCCAGGAGGTTTCTGGAATGTGTAGATGACAACTTCTCATTGTAGCTGGTAAGCAAGCCTATCAGGGGTAGTGCCCTACTAGACCTACTCTTTATGAACAGGGAAGGGCTGGCGGCTGGTGGTTTGAGGTCGTCTGGGGCACAGTGACCATGATATGACAGAATTTTCAATATGTGATGAAGTTAGAAGGGCCGTCAGTAAAGCCTCTACCTTGGACTTCCAGCAGGCTGACTTTGGTCTACGCAGGATGCTGGTTCAGAGAGTCCCTTGGGAAGCAGCACTCAAAAGCAAAGGGGCCCCAGAAGACTGGGCTTACTTTAAGAATGAAATCATGAAGGTGCAGGAGCAGGCTGTCCTTGTGGGGGTAGAAGACCAGCCTGGTTGAGCACAGAGTTTTTGCAAGAACTCAGGGGAGAAAAAAAAAAAAAAAAAAAAGTGTGGATAAAGAGGCAGGTGAACCATGAAGTATTTAAGGATATTGCAAGGTCAGGTAGAAAGAGAATTAGAGATGTGAAAGCTCAGTTAGGACTTAATCTGGCCAATTCTGTCAAGGATAATAAAAAGTATTTCTATAAATACATTAATAACAAAAGGAGCTGGGGGGAGTGTCGATCTGCTGGAGGGTTGGGAGATGCTGCAGAGGGACCTGGACAGGCTGAGTCGATGGGCTGAAGCCAATAATATGAGGTTCAACAAGGCCAAGTGTAGGATCCTACACTTTAGCCACAATAACCCCCTGCAGTGCTACAGACTGGGGGATGAGTGGCTGGAGAGTGGCCTGGCAGAGAGTGATTTGGGAGTACTGGTTGACAGCTGTCTGAACATGAGACAGCAGTGTGCCCAGGTGGCCCAGAAGGCCAATGGCATCTTGGCTTGTATCAGGAATAGTGTGGCCAGCAGGTCTAGGGATGTAATTCTGCACTGGTGAGGCCTCACCTTGAGTACTGTGTGCAGTTCTGGGCCCCTCACTTCAAGAAGAATATTGAGGTCCAGAAGATCCCAAGAATGTCAGATTTAAATAACAGTGTAATTTACAGTCTCAGAGTTTGCAAGATAATGTGAGGTCTAAACTATTGATAAACTCATCTGGAACAAACAAAAATGATTAAAATAGGTAAAATTGAGAGACATCTAAGAACACACTGAAGGAATCAAAGAACATGATTTCAATATGGAAGTAAGAACCTAGTTTTCCTACTCTCTGTGGAATCTTTTCCATGTTGGTAAGAGAGTCAATAATTTCTAAAACTGCTTTTCTAGAGCAAGAAGTTGGGAACACATCGTCCACACCATCAGTTTAAGGTCCATAACATGAAAAACTGGACATTCATCTCTAACAGGCAGATTTTAAAAAGTATGGCTTTGAGTGTCTAAGCAGCCCAACAATGAGAGAACTGTGTGGGTCTAAGAATGACAAAAAAGGATGACAAAAAGCTGTGCTTTCATGTTAAGCAAAAGCCCCAAGCCAGGAATATAGCTGAATTATTTTCAGCCCCAGGAATAGAAAAATCTGAGTCATGGCTGTATATTAGACACCTCTTCCAGTTGAGATCCAGAGCCACCTTCTACCAATACATACTTAAAAGACAAGAACACTTTTTAACACCTAAGGAAAGTGAGTGATGGAGGTTTTCACAAAGACTCATTTGACCCTACTGAGAACAAATCTCCCCATGCTCCCAATACAGACAGCAATAAGAAATCAGCTGTACCTGAAGGGTAATTTAGCACAGAAACCTGATGCAGCTACTCTACACAGATGGAGGAGACTTTCTACATGAACTACAGAGACAGCCCCACAAGACTATCCATACTAGATGGGAGTAGCAGTCAGTAGTATCAGAAGCAGATATGAGCATGGTATCAATCCAGAAGAGACAGTAGTAAGGGTACTGACCAGACCATGATGAGATATAGTCTTCAGTGCAAGCTCAGTTAGTAATAAAGAACATTTGTAAACTGTTGATTCTAAGCAGTCTTTATGAATAATATTTTTTTTTAATGACAGACTTGTAGTAATAACACTTATCCAGATGCAAGAGATGGGATTCTAGGCTATCTTTATCCTAAATGGATTTAATTCTGTATCTCTTGCACTAATCAGTCATATTAGAGATCACTGAATAAAAAAAGCACAAGTGGCATGGGTCACAATGCAGTCCTTTTACTGACAGATAAATTTATTAATTTCCAGAATCAGATTTAGTTGCTGGCCACACCCTTCTTTCTTTACCTATACAGACCTTAACATGTTCAAAAGCATATGCAAACTGTTAAAACTATAAGCAGATCAACTCCCCTTCCAAGGCTAGTAAGTTCAAGGAGATTAATGGCAATGTGATTAAAAGGTATTTCATGTATGCATAGGTGTGATATGTCCAGGATACAGGAGACTGGACTACTGTAGACCTAGTGGCTCTGGCTTACTGAAGCATATTGACAAATCACAGCTAAAATTGAAATTTCATCTGCATAAAAGAGATATTAAGGAATTTATGAAAAGAGGTAGTGGAGAGTTACTAGCATCATCTTGTTTTCAGATCTAATAATCTGAAGAGCTATTTCCTGAAACTTTCCTATATACTATGCTCTGTTTTATTCTTCACATTGCATGTAAACTCTTGGGGGGGAAAGTTATTTTTTCCTAAGCACACAAGTTAAATTCTAAAGCTTTCCTCAGCAGAATACCAGATAATCTGTCTTAATGAAAGTGATAGGAACTTCTCCAAGACAAAACTGCCATTCATATGTAAAACTAAAAAGAAGAAAAAAATCAATACAGGCTTCATAGATCTGCTGTACAGATAAGTAGGTCATCCCACCCTCAATCACACAGCTTGTCAATAAGGCTGGTTGTATTATTAAACAACTACAAGAACAATGTAATTCTTTCAAGAGAGTAAGAATGTGAAACATCAGACTAGACTGTGTAAAATTTACGCAAAATATTAGAGCTTCAAAGTACCACATAAATATCCTGTGAGCTAGGTAAAAAAGTCATCTCCATTTACAAGTTAGGGATTCTGTAAAGTGGGAAAGTTTTAAATTTCTGAAAACCAAGAAAAAGGCAAGGTGAAAGCTTGAGTCTTTCTGCCCAGTGCCCAGCAGAACAAAGAGCACAATCTTTCTAGCACAGTGGTCTGAACAGATTGAAATGATGTACTTAAGTTCAGTCAGGATATCCAGTTATTAACACTCTGCCAGGACAACATTAAAGCCTTCATTCTAGAAATACTTAACATAGATTTTCTTATGTGAAAAAAATAGGAGGGAAATTAGGTTTCACTTTAGCAATGATCAAGAACTATAAACAATGAGATCAGCTCCTAGTAGAACACTCACACAGAGCGTTTTCTACAGACAGAAAAGCAAGAGCCTTACAAGTTAGAGAAAATATGCTCCAATTTAAATTCACTGCATCATAAAGAACTCACCAAAATGCAGTCATCCTTGAGGTAAAATGTTTGGGTGATCCTTTTATACCCCGTGTTCTTAGTTGTATCTTACAATACCAGCTGTGCAGCCTAGTCATCTGCAATAGTTCTTTGCAAAAAAATGACAGATATGATGAAAAATGGAAAAATCACAAATAAGATAACCATAGTAATTTGTGTTCATACAAGTTTGGTTGGTTTTTAATGAGCATCAAAATTTCAGAAGTTTAATCTTTTTTTCTTTTCCTTCCTTTCTTCTTTCCTTTTTGTGAAAGTTAATTAACGATTACTGACTATTGTTTATCTAAGGGAAACATGCAGAATAAGTATCTGTGCATACAGCTAGTCATGTTGCATATAGTAGAGACAGCAAATTCTCCACACTGAAAATCTCCCAGTAATTTGAAAGGCTCAAAAAAATTTCTCCATGACGGGGAATGATGCCATCATTAGACTTGGTAATTAGATATTTCTATGAACTATATCAGATGTTGCAGCCCACATGATTGATATACTTGCCTATCCCAAATCCATGTAGCAAAGAAGTAATTTGCTGCTAAGGAAATGGTTTAGTAGGATGTGAAGATGATACTATAAAATATGCACTTTCTTAATAATAGCACTGTTTATAGATATTGAGATGAAGAATAAAGCAATAAGCTGTGTCCATGCATCACACAATACAATTTTAAATCAGGTTGCACAAGATGTAATAGAAGTTCTTTCACATAATAAAACATAGCATGATCACTTAGCTATATATATATGGTACAATAAAAAAAAAATTGAACTGGTGGAATTTCAAACCTAAATAAAAGATTGAAAGTTGCTTTCTAAAAAATAGGTTTAATTAAAAAATTCTAGACAAGACAAAAGTTTTTTATCAGAGGCTACAATATTAGCAATATATACATAGTAAAAATATAGCATGATAGCAATCATTAAACATTGTTTAATGTTCAACACTGAGAAATTCTTCCTAATAGGACTTTTGTGATAAAAATGAAATTTCTCTGAAATCACAGAATCATAGAATCATTAGGGTTGTAAAGGGCCTCTAGGATCATCAAGTCCAACTTTCATCCTAACATCTATCTATCCATTAGACCATAGTGTGCGTGTATAATAATAATCAATCATAATCAATCAGTGTGTGTGTATAATCATAGTGAGATAGCAAAAAGGTACAAGACTTAACCACATCCCATTTTAATATTTCAGATGTCTGTTACTTCTCAAGATACTGCACTTTATAAGGGCAATGAAATTCATAAATTAATCCTTTAGATGACATGTTCATCTTCTGTTTAGTCTATGCTTAATATTAATCTATTCACTTAGTTTCTCACAGCACTAGAATATTTCAGTTTTAGTTCCTTGATTTAATGCATTCCAGTCAGGAAACTCTTTCATCACTTACCTATCAGTATATTACTGGGTTTGTTTCTAATGCAACTCTTGTTTCTCATTAAACCTAGTTCAATATCAGAGGGAGCTCTATCACAGAAGCTGATATAATTTCTCTAGTTCTCCTTATACAATCCATTTCAAATTTACTGTTTTGTACTCTGAAAGACAAACTGTTCAGTGACTCTCTCTAGAAGGAATTTCATTCTTTATCACTATCACCACTGCTTTAATCCATGCAATCTTCTGAAAGGTCATTTTGCGTAAAAGCTGCCAAAATGCTTTTAGGTAGTCCCTAAAACATGTCTGATAATAACCAAGGTAGAAAATTTCAGGAATTTTATTCTTACCTTTTCACTGTTTTACTGACAAAGATTTGTTTTCATTGTGGCTTTTTTTCTTTTTAAACAGCAAGATACAAAATTAATTCCCGTTTCTCTGAATCTCTTCAATGTTGGTTAATAACAAGTAAATTTTCCATCACTCTCTACTGTTTCACCAATATTCTCTCATGTCCTCTTGCCCAAGCAGAAATCTCCGATGCTTGCTGTTACGACAGTGACAAGCATCAACCTTAAAAAAATGTCATAACTATTTTGTGAAATATTACATGGTTTTTAGGCTGTATCACAAGCTTTTTGTTCTCCCTCAACATCAACTAGGAAGTTCCACAATACCATATTTTCGTATAGGGTGTTTCTTACCTGACAGGGGAATTAATAAACACGGTAAGAATTTTTTATGCTTACTTCCTGGCATTTCTATTCATTGATATTTTCACTGCTTGGCATTTGCTTTTCTATAAGTACCTTAGTGATCTGACCTTCATATTGTTATTTAAATTCTGTAGAGAAATAATTCCACATTACCTAAAATTTTTCATCAGTGTATGATACATGTGCAAAGGGCATCCAAGTTAGTCCAGAACTAATTAACTAACTAACTAACCAACTAAAATTCTGAAGTTCTTAGACACAGAGACAGAAAACAGTAAGAAGAACTGTAGCAGGCATTGGCAGATTTCACTGTCCTATGTTACTGATTTTCCTGCCAGTACTACAAGGAACGGTAAAATCCAGAACTTTGGTTATTCACTGCTGTACAGTGCAATTGGCTCCATTTGTTACACTGATCAAGCAGAGATAATCCAGCCATATCACATAGCAACTGTGTTATCTCCTTGCTTTGCATTATTTTTCTAGATAATTGTGAAAGCATGTTCTGGCTAACAGTCTCTTTCAGTGGCATTCATCTGGCTACTGTTTAATACAGGCTGTCAATTTAATGATGCTAAACGGTGGACTGTTTGTGCAGATGACTGTTCTTACAGAAAAAAATACATACTGTCACGGTTTAGGGTCAGGTTCGCCCCTTAGACCTATAACAGATGCTCTCTGTTAACCCCCCTCCCTCCCCAAAGGGGAAGAGAAAAGGAAAAAGGAAGAGAGACTTGTGATTAGAAAAGGAAACTAGAACAGCTTTAATGAGAATAATAATAAAATAGAATATGTAGAAATATATACAAAACCAGTATCGAACCCACCCCCCCGATGGTAATTACATCACCATCACCACTGATGCTGTGGAGTGGGCACAGGGGACATCCCAGACTGGGCCCTGCAGCAGACGGGAGCTGTGTTCAGGAGCTGGATTCTGGTACTGGATTAAGGAACACACATATTGGGATCAAGGGCAGAATGAGCAAAGTCCTCCTTGGATGCTCCGAGGAAGGAACCGAAAAGGACCTGAGCCGAGCCAAGCCAAGCTGGCAAAGCAGTCCAAGAGGGGAGAAGAGCCTGGGAGCCCTCAGAAAGAGGGCGAGCGAGCAAGCAAGGGAACAAGCTAATGAGCAAAACAAAGCTAGCAAGCAAGCAAGCAAAAAACCTATAGACCCTTCAGATCCCTCTTCTTTATACTAAATATGACATACATGGGCTGGAATCCCTCGTTGGTCAGTTTGGGGTCACCTGCCCTGTCCACTCCTCCCTGCAGGTGCAGCCTTTCACT
>JANHGN010016947.1:6525-58415 GCA_024605025.1 Megaceryle maxima
AGCCAGACCTAGCATGGGGTTGTCCAATCCCTCAAAAGCCACCATATTCCTTGTTCCACAAGGAATTCCGCTACACTCCCTCATTCTTGACACTCTTATCATCTTTTCCTGTTCTTAATGCCAAAGCAGTTTACTGATTACATTTGCTGCATGTATTTCAGTAAATCATTGATATCAGCACCTCCTTACGAAGACACACATTTGCAATAACAGCCCTATTGCTACCTGAGTTTGGGGATGTGGCTGGGGAAAAGAAAGGGATAGTTTTATCAGGAAACTACTACAAAAATAAGAATAGCAGTGCAAGGCCAAACCAAAGTACGCTGCCTCTAACTGTGGCCAGTAAAAGAAGTCTGTTAAAGTAAGTAAGAATAGCAGAAGCATGCATTTCCCTGGAGTGCTCTCTCAGCCATCAATAGTTTATGCTCAGGAGCTCCCTGTATGCCCATGTAACCACCACGGGCAGCATCTTCCTGCAGGGAACCCCACAGTTTAACTATACACTTTATAAAGAGCCATCTGGTTTTGCTCATTTTGAACCTGCTCGCTTTATTTGGCACCCTTTCATTCTTGTGTTGGAAGAGCAGGGGAACAATTAGCCCCTCTCCAGCCTCTTCATGCTGCTTGTGGTTTTACAGACATGTGCCATATCCTTTCTCAGTGATCACTTTTCCAAGCTGAGGAGATGCAGTTTCCTCCATGGTTTTGGTCATCGCTGTGGCTCTTTTCTGAATGTTTTCCACTATATTTCCTTTCAGGTGAGGAACAGGATGGCACATAGTATTCAAAAGGCACACACTAAATCCATATATGTGAATGATGGTTTTCTTGCTTTTCCTTCCCCAGTAACTGGCAACTTGGCACAATGGCTCTTGTGTCTTTAACATCTTCTGAGATTCATAGTACACTTCAGTTACATGAGCTCAAGAACACTTTTTTCCATTTACCTTTTTTTTTTTTTTAATAGCCCTGCAGAATCCAACCCAAAATAATATAAATTTGTCTTAGCACATCTACTGAAATAAAAAAAATGTCTAGAATACCGCTAAGAAGAAAATGTATTCTTATTCACTGTAACTTCCAAGATTTCTGGAAGGGTGGTATTTAAGCTATGTGCATAAAAAATAACCATGCTGGAGGGGGAAGGGGGATCAACTGCAGAAAACTTGAACAGCAAAAGGAAGTGTTTCAAAGTGCTCTAAACTTGTGAACATCAACATGTGATAGGATAGAATAGAATAACTTCAAAAGGCACTTTGACAATTTCCCTGCAATAGAATGTACTCCCTTCTTTTAAATATTTTTGTTAGAGCTAAATCCCATGAAATCATGAACACAACTAAAATAACAGATGAATCCTTCTGCCAGTTGCTATTGCAATCTATTACTTGCAGGAAGGAAGCATGTTTATTTAAAAATATCCTCCTTGCCCTTAAAGATGTAGTCAGATGTTTGTATTACTTGAAAACTGTTGTAAATATCATAATTACCCAGTTCCTTTTTCTTTTTGCAACCCTTGCTAGGTGTATTATTTTATGTCTTACTAATGTAATCTAATCTGTGCTGGTACAATTAAGTAAGACTGATACGGTGCTACAGAAAACCAGCAGTGATGACCTAAGCTTCAGGCTGATATTTCCTCCTTCCAGGGTAACTGATACCTATTTCCCCTTGGCTCCACCAAGCAAACCACTGAAGCCCCCAGCTGACATCTGCCCTCAGTTTTTTCCACTGGTTCTTTCCTGGCCCATACTCCCTGCTCCCACCCCAGGATTAGTCTGATAACCTCAAGCTGAGTGCCACAGGGTAAAAATACTGAACCTGTGCCTTAAAATGGCTCTCCAAAGTTGTGCCTAAGTATCTCCAGCTGCTTTATGAGAGTGAGTGAAACGGTCTGAAAGCTCCATTTCAATTAGAATAGTCTCTGCTCGAGCTCTACTTGCAACAATCAGCAGTGGCATTCAGCTTTCAAAAGCTGATGGTAAGGCTGTATTGGCAGGAGTGTGCTGGCCTGCTCCCTACTTCTGAGAAGAGCAAACAGCCCTGCTCTGCATCTCACAAACAGAACTTCATATTTTTGACACCTTTGATCTGCAAATTTCCTACCCCTACCGCTCTGTCTTGGGTTAGATACTTGGAAGACTTCCATGCAGATGCAGACATTTCTTTGGGGCATGATGAGCTTTGGACTTTTGCCTTTCTTTGATTATTTATTTTTAGAAAGATAGAAAGCAAAGATCTTTTCTGTGAGCACGCCTGCCCCAGGCAGCCACTATTCACAGTGGAAGCTGAGTAACAGTTTGCTATTCAAACAGAAATCTGAGTGTGTTGTACAATTGCAACAATGCGAGACGGACATGGAAAGATGGCATGGAGCCATTCCTTCCTGACTGGTAGAGAAGGAAGCTTTTGGAAAGGCGGGTAGACAGAAGGGTATTGGGAGTATGTGGAGAAGGCAAGAAGCAAGGGTGAAGAGGCCATCAACAGTTATGTGGGGCACTGACAGAAGGAGAGGACATGAAGCTGGGATGAGATGCATAAAGGTCTGGTGGGAAGTATGGACTAAGACTTGCAGGAATTTGGCGTGACCTAGTGATGTGAGCACTTGCTGAGACCCTGGAGACTTCAGCGTAGGTCTGAAGTTCAGTGAGCTGCCTTACTGCCTCTGGCAAATCACTTCACCTCCCCACGTCTCGGATTTTCCCCCCATCTTTTCCCGCTCATCAAATTGGCATCAAAAACGAATTGTCAAGAGATGGGGAAAGAAAGATAAACTGTGCTGGCACTTAAAGATGAGGACACAGAGACTGAGTCAAATTAGATTCTGTGTGGTTTAGGGGGAGGGATGAGACGACATTAGCTCACTTCACCTAGATCTTGAGCAGAAGATCTGACATCGTTATATTCTCAGCTCTAAATGCAGAGAGAGTGGTGCTGGGGATGAGGTACAGAACGTGCAGCACACAGCCAGCACGACAAATTCGTTGCCAGGTAGAGATAAATGTAGGGCAGCCAAATTACATAAAGCCCGTCTCTCATGGTCTTTGGCTGCTAAAGAAGGATGGGGCATTCAGAAACCCCACCTTGTGTGATGGGGCAGAGCACAATGAGCTAAACTGCTCCTTTAATAGTACTCAGGGAGCAACACAAGCTGGTGCTGCTTTGTGTTTATTTTTTGGTTTAATAATCAAAATCAGCTAGGCTATGCCCTTGTGGATGCAATCAAGTTTGTTTTCAGTTCTCCTTGATGTGGTGATGCGCCTTATCAAGTAGTGGACTTGATTGTTTACACAAGCTTGGCTTCAAAGGCTGAGCGTTGTATGAACACCACACAGTCTGAGCCTTGGGTCCTGACCACGTTCTCCATTCAAATGGCCCCACCAACCAGCACTCCAGCCCTTTGTGCTGCATCCACGTATCCTCAGAGCCAGGTGTCAATGCCAGGGCTCAAGTTTCAGAGACATTCAGACAATAACTCAGATACATCTGAGAATTGCAAGCTGTTTATGGAGACATAGCCATAGTGTATCTCCTTTCAGAGAGGCAGTATCCACTATTTAAAAAATCTTCTAAAAAGTTGGAAAAAAAAGACATGCAGTCTCAGGAAGTCAGCTGGTTGTCAACTACTAGTGAGGGTTCTTGATCATAGAATCATAGAATACCCAGTTGGAAGAGATGTCAAGGACGCTGTTATGGTAAACGACATATATGTATATAGTTTAAATGAGATGGCCCAGCACCCTGTCAAGCTGAGTCTTAAAACTTGATGCCAAGGTACAGTCCCTCTCTGTACCAAGAAGGGTGAGTCTAACCTGAGCTCCTAGCTGATGTTACCATAGGGACTGTATACATCTCAAAGCAGCAAGCTCTCCTGAAGCAATTGTCCCTTTTGTGGAAGGAAGAGCCACGGACTAGCGTGGGAGAGATCTGAGACTCCTGAACATACCAGATCCACTCAGCATAAATTAATTATTTCTAACTCTGTAGGATTTAGCTGAAATTATGAATGAGTCCAGCTCCCCGTTCATTTCATACGAATTTAGGTGTCTACATGTCAGCTGGGCGCCTAAGCTTCCTGCAATAATTACTGGAGATCTAAAGACAGTGGAGCCAGGGGTTGTTCAGCTCAGCAAATGATGGAGTTTACCTTATAAAACTTTGAATTACCTCTTTTAACTCCATTCCCTTCTGACTAAGTTTCCTTTGACTCTAATGGAAGCTTAGACACCTAGCTTACATACAGATCTCTATGTTGCATTCAACTAAATTTAGGCATCTCTATCAGCAGCTAAATCCCTCTCTATAGGGCTTATTAGGTCAGAGTCAATTGGGCAGGTGCGTGGCCTTCTGTTCTGTGTGTGTTACTTCAGTACAGAACTTCTCATATTGTCAAGACTGAACATCGAAGTGACAGGTCTCAAAACAGAATAAATTGCTTCAGAATATGCTTTATATAGATGAAATTTATTTGAACTTTTAAATTACTGAGAGCTAAAATTAAATATCTGAAAGAATACCTGAATGCACCATCCAAAGAACATGATCCTGAAATAGTCATCTTTAAATAGCAGGGCTGATTGCCACTGACAACATAGGGGCTGAATTAGTCCAGAGTCAAGGTCCATCCAACCTCACACATGGTTTTCAGTGCAGACAGCCCAAAAAGGGGTGAACCTCCCCCTTCTGTGCCATCACAACTTCAGCGATTAACAACCGTTTGGGTACTTTGCATGCTGAAGAATTCATCCAGGCAACTCTGTGTAGTGCCCCTATGGGCTGTCTCCTCCATGAAGTCATTCAAATCCTTTTGGAATCTATTCATATCTTGGACCCCCTTTGGGATGAGCAATTCAGGACCTACTGCTGTGGCAGTAAGCTCCACAGTTTAAATATGCTCTGGGTGAAATCAGCATTCCCTTGGGTTTCTTCAGATGTGTTTCTCAGAGGTGCCCCCTTGTTCTAGCATCTGGTGAAATAGCCAACTGTCATTCCCTACTCACCTTCCCCATCACTTCTCAGGTTTTATAGATGCTTATTGTAGTCTCTCTCTGCCAGAACAAATGTTGTTTATAATAGTTGCAAATGTTTGAAGAGACATTAGTTTGTATGAGAATCAGCTCCAGGAACCTGAAGCAAGAGCTCCCAGTAGAAAGACATCCCTAATGAATATGAAATAACGGAAAAAAGAATTACCTTCAGATGTTTAACACTGACTTTTCCCCCAACAAAGTCCTTTGATTTGGTCAGACATTTTTAGTACATGAGCTATTGGTTCCTGTGAAACAAGATGACAGATGACTAGAGCCTCTTTCTCCTTTTGTTTTAGTTCTTGTGTGAGATCCAAGGTATGAAATCCTTACCCATTCACAAAACCCCCTCAAGCTGAATGCATTACTAGTGTTATCTTCAGTTTTCATTTCTAAGGAATGAGGAAATGAAAAATATTTGCAAATGGGTATTGCAAACCACCAGTTTAGAAAAGGCTTTTGTATAATTCACATTCATTTAAAGCTTTATCAAGTTTCAGTAATCACAGGATATCATGTTTAACAGCAAATTTTAACACAGCCGTAATAAAATGCACAACCCCGATCATCATTCATTTGCAGTTCTCCATAGAGGGTGTACATATCTTGATTCATCTGCTGAGAAAGGACTACTTATTTTAGGTCATTTTGGTGGGTAAATGTGCTATTTAGTGATAAAATAAGGAGAAGACACTATTTCTGTTGTTTTGTTATTCACACATTACTTCACACAAACTGGGGAAACGAACTAGAAGAATTTCAGGTGAATTTCATAGTAAATACTTTTAATGTATTTGGTGGATCTATTGAGCAGTACTAGCAAGAGATAATTTCAACAGTCAATGGGAATATGGACTGAAAAATTGAATGCAGATTACTGAGAGGAAGGTTGGAAACTGATAGATGAGCATGAGAAATTAGTACCAATAAACACAACATAAATGATAGGTGACTCAATTTCCTGTAGAATACAGATTCTTCGTCATCTCTGAAACAGAACTCAGGAACTCAAATTCTGGGTGCTGGTGTAAAAGCCCTGTTCTTCCCGTGTGACTCCTGGCTCTGTGCATATGTTCGATCTATCACTGAATCACTGCTTTCCTCTGAACCTTTTCTTTTGGGACATGCTGTATTATACAATAAATTTTGAGTGGGATGGGGAAATGAACCATTTTAAAGAAATTAGCTTACTGAAGCGCCCTGTTTTTCTTACAGTTTTTCAAAGCATGACCCGGTCTGAAAAAGCTCAACATCTCATACATACAATTAAACTGAAATGCTTAATTGTGCAGAGCATTAGTCAGTGCTGATCTCCTGAGGAAATGGGAACTTTATGAATGATGCCTGCTTCCCACTGTGAGAAATAAAATTACACTATTTAAAGAATATATGTGTTAAGCATCTAGGACTGTTTAGAGAAATCTGAGATCCTGTAATACATTATTATTGTGAAAAAGAGGTTTGTGAAGTGAGGTATTTAGTTTGGAAGCTAAGAAGAAGAAATTGTGAAATAAAAGTGGGTAAAATGAGTTTTGCTTTGATGACAAGCAATTTGCTAATTAAGATGAGGAAGGTGAGTGTTTTGAGCTATGCTCATGAAAATAAGCTGGGAGTAAGAGCCTAGCTTTCTTTTGGAGAGAAAAAAAAATGAAACTGCATTTACAAGAATACCTTTGTGCATCTGAAAAGCATGTTGATGAATGTCAGCCTGTGAACAACTCTAACTTAGATGAGGTCGGCTACCAAATAAGATGCTGGGAATAAGCTTCAGTTTGTGAGGCATAGAAATGCGGGCTCTGATTTGGCTGCGAGTGCTTTGGGCTCAGGAAGGTGATCTAAGCGTGCACCTGTACACCACATTATGGGCAAAATGACCCTGCCTGCTCTTGGAACTGCAGCCAACAGGCAGCTGTAGTCGGAAGAGCAGGGAGCTACTCTTGTACAGCCCTGAACTGAGGCACATGTCCCTCCTTCTTGTCCCCAGTGTTGGGGGCTCTGGTGGGTCTGGTGACAGAGAGACAGAGAAGCCCAAGCAGTTTACCCAGACCTGGCTTGTCCTAGCTCTGTCTGCTCCTAGGAGACAGCCTATGGCACAGGTACCTACCTGGGAAATACCCTGCTTTTGAGCCACAACAGGACAAAGGCAGAAGAGGGAGGTTCAGGAATGACACTGGTCTTTGGGTTTGCTCATAGGCCTGCCAGCCTGCAGGTTTGATATATTGAATGTGGAAGGTTGGATTTGCTCCCTGGACCTGTCCTTGAGCAGAAGACTGCTGATACCAGTGCCACTGGCATTTCCAGCAGCAACAGTGCATGTGCCTGGCACAAAACTTTGGGACAACCCAAACTTGGCCATTTGGAAATGGTTGTATTTTCCTGGGAGAAAGAGAGGAAGGGGGGGGGGGGGGTTGATGGTTTGTTTTGAATGGGTAAGCAACACTACTGGGAACAAGGTGGTGTCTCAAGAGAAAAGAAACCTCAAAGACACATTTATAATCCCATTTCAAGCCTACTCTAAATACTGTCCAGCTAATGTCTGTATAAATAGGCATCAAGCAAGACAACTGTGCAAACACCCTTGTGCCCCCTAATAATTCCCACTTTCACCTGTAAGTGAGGAGAAGTGAAAAAATACCAATTAAAAAAACCCACCACCGCCAAAACCCTTGGTGTAAATATTGTATGTAAATATTTTATCTTCTTTATCTTCTTTTTTTTTTTTTTTTTTCTTGTGGAGCATGATTAGAAGGAGCAAGGGCAGTAGAAGAAGGAGAGAGGGAATGTACCTGCAGTTTTCAAAAGAAATATAAAGAACTTTTCCATAAGGCAGCTGTAAGCTGAAAGTGCCTTGGCAAATCTGTAACATGATTTTCCAAATGGTGTGCAAAATGTCATCCAAATTTAAATCTGTAATATTGCTTTAATCTCCAAAAAGAAAATAATAATGCTTGTCTTTACTATGGTTGATCCAATCTTACACTCCTGCCCAGACTAAGATCCTACTGATTTTAGTGACCTGGGCCTGGTAATACTCATTAGACTTAGTAGTTTATTTATGTCTTGGATCTGCCATTGCCATTAGGTATCCAGGACACACATTTTGCACACATACAGCACATACAGAACATGCACTTTTAGACATGCTTTCATTGAATATGATAATGTAAGAATCGTTATCCTACCTAAAGAAATGCATTTGAATTGCATACCTCTAAAGCTACCCTCCAAACACCAGATAAATACCTTCCAAAAATAGCATCACTCATTTTTCACAGCAGGTGTCATTCATCAGGTATGAGGCTGCATCCAAACGTGTTAGTAATAATAATTCAGTTTGGTATGTGACTCCAGCTCATTACTGGCAGCCCCAGGCACTGGAGTCTGGTGAAGTCACTAGAGCAGCACAGAAATATTTAATGCTATAGCAAATATTTAGTCCTACAACATGAATATTACACAAATATTGATCCTGTAAGTTAAAAAGACTCTGAAGAACCTTCTCCTTCAGGTGTCTGACCTGTCTCACTGTTTGCTTGCCTCCAGCTCCAGCCTGCCCACCATATCTGATCTGGAAGGGGGCAGAGGGCACGGGAAAGGGGGAGCCAAGGGCATGGATCCTGCCCCTTCATGGGCAGAGCAGGTGGCTCAGGGAGCAGCGACCGTTGCTCTCCTTTTGAGGAAAAGATGTTGCAGACACCTGGCAGCCCAGTCCTCCATGCTGCTCCCATCTCTGGCATAGGATCTGCTCTCAAGTAGCACTGCCTAAGTTCTGTTGGAGGTGGAGGTGATGCCCTGTCTCTGCCTGTCATGCTTGCAGTGCCTTGCTGTGTCACCATGAAGCCTGCAGCAGTGTTGCGGTTGCCAGCACCCTGAGAATAGTGCTCGGGGTCCCCCTCTTGCCATGAGCTGTGAGGCAGTGGCAGTGAAGGGTCCCTGCAAAAGGCCTTTTTCGGCATCCCCCCCTCACAGGAGCTTCACCAGGGCTAGTGGATCTGCAGATGAGAAATTCCACGGCGTGGAGGCTAATTAGGAGTCTGCGGGGAATCTCGGTGCATGTTGCTGCTTAATTTGTAATATTCACACTAGACCTGACAGAAATCCACCGAGGGGACAGGAGCATTTCCAGTGACTTTTAATGGGCTGTTTGTGCCGGGACACCAATAATAACGGGCCGATTTGCACAGACAGTGAAAGGGTTCTCCTCAGCCCCCACCTGGCACCAGAGCCTGTTGACCTTAATCAAATTCATGGCACACTTGTCTAGATCCTGTGGTAATTGCTCAGCCTGTACTTATATGTGTTGGCTAAATGAGAATGCTCTCCTAGGTAGCAGTTCACAGGGAGTGAAGGGTATGATGAGACCCTTCTGCTAGTGCCCTGCATCTCTGATTTCCTCTGCCATCTCTCTTCTCCACAGCCTCAGTTCATCTTCTACCACTCCTGCTCTTCAATCCCTTCTGGCACTTTCAGTGTGATATGCTAAAGATTAATTAAAAAAAAAAAAAAAGTAGAGAAATGGGCATAAAAGTGTGTGCAATGCTGAAGAGACAAGAGGAGGGTGAGAAGAGAGAAAGGAGAACAAGGAGAGGTGAAGAGTGGAAGGGATGGAAAGGAAAGAACAAAGGGGAGAAGACCTGAGCATTTGAAAGAGCAGGTAAATGAGGGAGCGAGTGGAGATGGGAAAGAGAAGAGGAACAGTACCTTGAGAGGCATATAATAAAGGGAAGAAAAAAAGAAGTCTTAGCATTGTATTAAATAGGAGAGAAATGGGGAACAAGGAGCTAAAGAAAGTCACAATCAGAAAGAGAAGACTTCCTTGCAGAGAAAGAGAGATGAGAGCAGGCTGATTCTAAGGCAGAAAGTACTGGAATCTGAAGAAACACATTAAAGAAATACATTACAAGCTTGACACACAAAAGCAGAGCCATAAACTGTACTAGAGAGCAAAAGAGGATGAAGTGGGAAAAGGAAGCAGGTAGAACAAAAGGAAACAGGGTGTGGAACAGAGTTTTAAATATTATTAAATGTAGAATTTGGATTAAAAAAAAAACATTACTGAGCTCATTTTTCTCTTTAGAACTGTGTGGTATGAAACAAGACATATGTACAGTCTGGCATTGCTGTTAATATCCCTTCCTTCAAATCCGCTTTTAATGGGTACAGATAATAAAGCTGGTAACCATTTAAGAGCAAATGCCATTACGAATGATGACCTGTAATCCACTGTAAACTCTTACCCTCTGCTTACACAAACAGACCTGGGTGCTTGAATTAAGAAGAGACTTTTCCTTCCTTCCTTCCTTCCTTCCTTCCTTCCTTCCTTCCTTCCTTCCTTCCTTCCTTCCTTCCTTCCCACATGGAGACCCTCACTCTTCTGCCAAATTCACATCCCAAAGGACAAATGGTTAAAACACTGGGCTGCAGGATCTGCCTAAAAAGAAAATATTTTTGTTTAGTATCACCACTATTAGGACATGTAGTAGTTTATTCTGTTTACTACCACCGAATGGCACGTGGGAGATTACTGAGCAATTTGGCAAGGGGTAGCTTCTTTCCCAAGTGATAAAGTGCCCTGCAAGAGCTGCTTGTTCCCAACAGCCTCTATCCAAGGTTCCTGAAAGGTTCCTGAAATGTTCCTGTCTCCTCCCATGCATGGGCAGCACAAGAGCCATACAGTGAGTACTGTACAGGGGAAGGAACAAGCCAAGAACTTCAATCTACCCAATACCATCTTATCCGGCATTGCATCTGAGCACCATATATGCAGAGGGTGGGATTTACATACACATGCTTACCAGAGATGGGCAAGGGCATGTGCCTGTGATAGTCCTGCCAAGCAGAGACCGCAGAGCCTTTGTTCTTCTTGGGGAGAGAGTTGCCAACCCCAAAAGGAGAAGCCAAGGCCATGGTCTAAGCAGAATCCTGCCTGGACCTGCAGAAAATGTCCTGGGAAAACAGCCTGGGTGGTACTTGCTGAGTGCTGGGCTGGAGGTCAGCTGCACAATGCAGCTGTTTAAACTCATGCAAATGCAAAGAAAATATAGCACAAAATGTAGAATGCCTTTGTGCAGGTCATGTGGTTTGAAATCACTCCTCTCAAGCTCACCAAACTGCCGCAGCTCCTTATGCAGTAACCAAATGTAAGATCACATTGCTTGGCAACATTGTCCTTCCAGAATCGACGCTTTTACAGTCGCCTCAGCCTCCTTCTTTCCCTCCTTCCTCTGTTTAAAATCATCACCTACAGCCTGCTTCCCCATTTCTCATCAGAACAAAAGGCTTACAACCTCTCTGCCCTTTACCACACATGCCACAAAGCAAACCCTAATTAAAAGTCTAATTTTAATGTTGTTTTAATCATCACTGCACTTTTGAGATGATGGTGAGAGGCTGGAACAAGGATGGACAAAAGACATACAAACCCACAAGAAAAACTAATGATGAATCATTGTTTGAAGGGTGAGTCATGCCTGAGTGCATGCATATGTCAAGCATGAGACTGGCATAGCTTCACTTGATTAACCCAGATCTGCTTTGTTTAAGTCTTCTCTTACAGCTCTGCTTTTAAGGGAACAGTAACACACCACAGTTATTTGTACAGTGATTTTATTGTCTCTCTATATTAACATTTTTGTGGATCTCAGCATAGAAGTCATGGCTGGGAGAGATGCCCAGTCTCACTCCTAGTACCAAGACCAGGTCAGCTCCACCCTAATCCCTTTTAATAGATGTATGTATGGTCTGCTCTTTAAATTTTCTGGAGATGGGGATTCACACCATCTACAGGCAGTCCACCCCCAACTCTCGTAGATCCCGGTTGCTCACAGCTATCGTTAGACTTTAACAGGAGCAATTTCACAACCATGCACAAATGTGCTGCTTTTGCTGGCCACATGCTCTCCCTGGGCCCCCTTCTCCAAGCAAGGGAAGGGGGCTGCACAGTGAGTGGGGTGTGCATGGGAGTCCTTGACAGCTGCCTGAGAGTGGTGCTGATGCGAGGGGTGGCAGAGGGATGCATGGCCCCACCAGCAGCGACACAGGCTTAGGTCAGTGTGGAGTGATGGAGAAGCTGAGCCCCAGGCGATCACCCGTCATGTAGCATCTCCGGCTGTGGTTTGACAAACATATTCAGCTCACACAAGTCGGCAGTGACGCTGAGCAAGATGATGGTGGGACTGCAGCTGCAGCTGGCGGGGCTGCCCAGCTTACCCAAAGAGTAGCCATCCCCTTCGGACGTGGTTCTGCTCCACGCCACACGATGAGACCGATCTGCTGTTAGCATCCCTGGTGTCAGCAGGGCTGCTGTGGCTGGTGGCTGTGGGAGGCGGGCTGAGCACCCTGCTGTGTCCCTGCATTTGTGTGACACTGCAGTCGGGCAGCGCAGGCAGTTACTCTTGCATGGTTGCCTAGTTCAGCTGGCTGCTGGACTGCTGGCATCACCAACACTCTACCAGTATTTTTCTTAAGTGCTACCAAAACCCATGCCAGGTGCCCTATTATATGTGTTTCCATGCATCTGCTGGACAGCAGGAGGGAAGATCTGCTTCATGACAGCAGAAACTGTGTAGGCACTTTCCATGATAGGCATACAGAGTTTTCTACCAAATAAAATATGTCCATTTGTTATCTAGAAAAGCACTTGTTAATGGTCCTAGTTCTTTTTCTGCACTGATGCAGAAGGATTTGGGCTTTGTAACTCATTTAGAAGGGGATCCAGTGTCGGCAAATGCACCAAAAGTTGCTAGGCAGCCAGGTGGTCTGGAGAAGCTGAGCTGAGATCCCCTGATTCCTAGTCAAGTGCTGAGCTGCACGAACACAGAGATAATACTGTGTAACTCTTGCAAGCATTTAGCCATTGGCGAACAGCTGCCTAGCAATCTCTTTATGAGATTTATTTCTCTCTTATGGCTTTGTCAAGGAAACAGTAGTTGTTGATAACATTCAGAAACACAGAGGTGTTATTTAATAGTCAGGACAGTGAGAGAGCCAAAAATCTGCTGTAGAAAATAAGCTTGTGTGATCATTTGACTTTTTTTGTCATTCTACAAATTACATGTGCCCAGGGTTTATCATTCAGGGAATAATTATTTCCAAATATCATCAGGCTTTTGGAAAACTTTGTGCTTTATTTTATGCAAACAATTCTATTTTAACTGGCATTTCACATAGCATTCAGACTGTGGGTTGCAGCAACATCACTCATATTCCTGCAGGCAAAACTCTGCCTTGTTTTGACAGTCATTCCTAATGCTTTTTCCTTTTGCAAAAAAAAAAAAGACCTGCCCAAGATGAGACTTGGGACAGACATGGGGGGAGGACCAAACCTGGAGTGCATGTAGCAGACCCAAAATTGCTGAAGCATTTGTGCTTTTCCTCTTCCCTAGCAGAGCAGGATCATCTCTCCACACAGGGTCAAGCTGGGCAACCAGTGCCTAGGTCTGTCTAAAACTGAAGCACCTCTGTTTTTCTCAAAAAAGTGCTGCCTGCAGTCCTGAGCCCGTAGGAAAACCACTCCTGACAGATGAGCACAGTTGTGGCAAGCTGCAGCCCTGGTGCTTGCTGATTCCTTTTGGAAGGGAGAAAGGGCAAACTGGGAAAATAACACTTGAAAATGTATTCTGGCACATCAGAGAAAGCTCCATCCCCCTCACCTGTGCAATAGCAGCAGATTCACCCTGTGAGAGGCAGCTGGAGGCAGGATACCAGGCAGGATCTGTGCCGCAGCATAATATTTTGCCTTAATTTTGGCTTGCTGCCACAGAAGCACCCCTATGAAACCATCCCTATAGGCTCCACAGGCAGCACACGGCTTAACGCCCTATTAAATTACCTCCTTCATTCTGCGCAGTGCAGCACAGCGGTATTGGCAGAAAGAAGGAAGCAGGAAAGCATATCACACGAGTTGAGGCAGATTTTGAACTGTAAGCTTGCCCTTCTCCCTTAGGGCAGTCCTGTAAGGGCTGCTTGGTTCCTCTAAAGAGAAAGATGGAATTTGGCACTACAGTACTGCAGTTATTCTCCATAAGAGAAAAAAAATCCAACCTGTTGTGGCCAAGTCTTGTATTAGGGCTAGCACTGAGCTTATCTTAAAATTAGGAAGCTGCATTTTGGTTTTTTCCCACTGTGAATGCTTTTTTGCTGCTTTCCTTTCCCCCTGTAGGGATGCTGTTGCATTTGGGAATTTCCACATACATGTGTTTGTGGTGTGGACCAGCTGGTCAAATTCAGTTTCTGCTCAAATTTATAGCAAGCTTTTTACTCCACTGAAAATAACCCAGACTTAAGAACATTATAGTCCCTTGAATGTGTACTTTTTCCTCTGAGTCACAAGTAAAGAGTGGTCTTCAGGCACGTCCTAGGGGCACTATTGTAGATAATCAAACATCCCCATATCTGACAGGACAGTGTCAGTTCAGCTGAGGGCACAGTCTGCTCTCGCCAAACTCACAGCAGGAAAAGGATGGGATTGTGACAGGTCACTGTTTCCACACCTAGGCAAGGACTCCTGGAGCAGTTAAAACGTTGGTTATGTTCCTTCCATGCTTCTGCTTCCTGGGTTGATTTTCCCAAACACGCCTCGCCAGGCAGAGCTGGGAGCATGCAGGAATGCAGACTTGCCCCTGCTTTGTGCCCTGCCAGCCAGAGCAAACAAGGGAAGGAGGAAGGAGGAATTACCCTGGTGATCCCCAGCAGCTGCAGTCCTCAGCTGACCCCGGCAGGGAGAGACTGCGAGAGTTACATTGGATTACAGATCCCAGCTGCACTTAACCCGAGGGCAGCCTTGGCCAATGGTGCAGCAGGAACCTCCTGCATTCATGGTTTCATTGCACCCAGGCGGTTATTTCTATGGTCTTCTGGAGTTCCCTCTTTTCTTTCGTTTATCCCTGAAAATCCTCACTATGTGGCCGTGTGGTAAAAACAGCATTGCCATTAAATTTGAGGCCGTTCAATTTTTATGTTTTTAAATCCAAGTGGGTGGTGGGATTGTTCTGGGCAGCCCTACAGCTCAGCAGGGCAATGAGACGGTGGGTGGGTCAGATGCTGCTGTGTTTGGATCCTAATGGAAGTTTCCTTTTCTCCTTCCTTAGAAGGTCTTTCCTACATCTTATGGTACAAACTGGTACAGAATGAGTGGTGGAACACCCCTAGTGCAATCAGCATGTCTGGTCATCAGGGTAGTTCCCAGTGGTGGAGAAACTGTCTTAAACAACAGCACAACCACGGTGAAGTGAATTACCTGGTGATAACTGGTACCTCATACTTTTCTTCCTTTTGAATCTGCCTGGGAATTCTCACCCCTTGTATATAATGCATCCTTGGTTCTTTTGGGGAAAAATTGGTGTATTTCTTCTTGCAAGCTTTGGAATCTTTATCTTCTATATTTGGCCTTCAAGGAATAATTACTATACCACCGCTATAATTAATATACCACCTGCATCACTTCTGTCCTGATAGCTTGTTTTTCTGTGTGTAGTTTTATTATATTGGGACACACCTAGCTGATTGGTTCACTCCCCTGTGCCTGTCCTAAAGTAGCCCCAGTTGTGTCTTTCATGCACTGGGAACAGGAACTGGATCCAACACTCACGCTGCGTAAGGGTTGTTGAGTCTCAAGGCAGCAGAATTCATAACCTACATGGGGTTTCTTGCCTTGACAGAAAGCCTTGGGCTGCTGGCAGTGGGAGAGTTATGTTCAAACTGGGCTATTTTTGTGGCATTCCTAATAAAAATGAGGTGTGTGTGGGGGGGTGTTTGTTTTTTTGTTTTATTTTTGCTATTGGAGTGTCAAAGTACATTTTATTCTGTCCATGTAGAGTCCTAAAAATCCAAGATTTATGTAATCCATGGCTGTACTTAGTCCTGTTATTGTCCCATAGGTCTTCTCAGATGTTTCTACTGTGGGTTTCATTGAAATCTGATGAATCTGCTCCATATAAAATGAGTGGAAAATATCCATTACACTGATTGTGAATTAAATTATTATCTAAAGTTATTGGTCACATTCTTTAAAAAAAAAATCTCTGAATTCTAGGAGACATGATCAGATGAACATTGTTGTTTAACACTGTTGCTTTATTCTAGAGATTTACATCGTATGTACAAAATTAACAAGTGAAATATTTATGTCTTCAAGAGCCACTGTTATCATCCTGCTTGTCTTCTGCAGATGCTGCTGACTCTATCTCACACTCATCCCCACACCACAACTTTGCTGGAAAGAACAGGAGAGGCCATGTTTTGAATGACCAGTTTTGTTTTGTTTTCCTTGCCTTAAGAAAGGCGTAGTCCATACAATGAGCGTGACTAATAGGTCTGTTCTGTGCAACATTTAAGCACATGCCTGTCTTTGGGCCTTAACTGTTAACAGAGGCGAGCACAGTTACATGGTTTTGCTGCGTCACAATTATCCAGTGTACACTTTGCTCCTTTGCTTATCTAAGTCATTCTAACCTTTAACGACTGAAAAAAATCTGCCTGCAATAAATAAGTTTACACTGCTAAAAATGTAACATCAGAAATCACTGAGAAGGATCATCAACATGGTCTTTAATGCAGCAGAATGTGGGCCAGGTCCATGCTGGTGAAGGTGGTCCAGGTCAGGCTGCGTGAAGAAAGAAGAGCTGAGGTAGGAGCTTTGCAGACTTGGAATGCCCCGCTGGCAAGGAGAGGACAGGCTGCCTCTTTGCAGAGCCATGCTTTCCAAGTGCTATAAAGTCACTGTGCTTATTAGGTCAGAAACCCCAAGCTGGTGAAAGCAATTTCTACCAATGTACACTGGAGCAGCCTTACGTGATAACACCCTTTTGTTAGCAGCAGCGGATAGGAAAAAACAAGCCTTTTTCTCTCCAAAGATAGTAAAAAGTCCTGTGGACCTAGCTCCTTATGCAACCTCTCAGAGCAGGCCACAGTTTCACAGATTTGGGGGTTAAGTTACCTGATGTCAGGAACAGAAACTCCTCCATGCCCTCATTAATACCCACAGCACAGCACTGACTCACCTGTTCCGATACATGCTGTTAAATGAAATCAGTTCCTGCCTTGGTTAATACACTGGGTATTTAAAACTTATTATTCTTGATCTGCATTTGTGTGTTACACGAGTAGTAGCCAACTCCAGATGATGGGACAGATGGAGTCTTACAGTGCATAAAAAAAATGGGTTCTTGATAATGTCATATATTGCATTTGCACGTTCTTCTACACAATTAAGATATTTCCTTTAACAATTAGCAAAAACAGAAGAAAATTGGCACGACAGCATTTTGACTTAGCTGTAATAAAACTGCGGGTCTGAGGCTGTCGAACTTGCATATTCTTCCCACAGGACTCTACCCAGAAAAACAGATTTAAGGAAGCATGATGAACTGCAGCAGAAATTGCTCCTCTTTCTGGGTTGGAAAGAACTCTCTCAATAATGAAGGCCAGTCTATCTCTCCAGTGCTTGTGACTGCTCTTGCTCTGTGCAATGGGCTGCTCTGAGTCAGCTGAGTTGACTGGACTTCCAAATGCAAGCCTCTCCAAAGACACGCTATGGGAAAAGGAGAGCAAAAGTTTCTGATGAGATGAATATTCCGTCCTTCTCCACCACCTTTTGGCAGCCAGCACTGGATGTCACCTTCACCTTGGTCATCGGTTCTCAGAGAGCAGGACTTACCCCCTCTAGCACCTGAGGGCAGCAATGCATGACTGTTGAGCCTCAGATCTACATAACAACTAAAACCTCTTACAAAGGTTGCCTAAAGGAGTCTGGAAAAGACACCGAAGGCAGCTTCCAACCTCATCCAATGTAGGTCTGGCAGGCACTGCACTAGCCCACAAGCCAAAACACACTTGTTCTGTAAATCTGCACCTTCTCTTTTCAAGAAAGTTTTTTGTTTCCTCAGAAATCACCATGACCTGGAGATTCCACTTGTGCTTGCAAAAAAACAGGAGAAAGAGAAAAAAAAACCCTAATACTGAGAGAAAAGTTTACTAAAGTGGTTTTCATTGCCTTGCTAACTGCAGTGATTATCCAGAAAGGAAAGTTATTAGCTGCCTACTTTCTGGTCAAAGACTATTTGTGTAATAATGATATCATCTGGAGTGTGATATTGCAGCCACTGAAGTCAATGGGCATTGCTTTATTAACTGAAGGAGGAGCTGGATCAGATCCTGAAACTGAAATCGTGTCACTAGAATCCTAATTGCAAAGCTCCTCATCGACAGGACAGAGCACAGCGTCCACAGAGGACTTCAGTGAGGTGCTGAGGTACGTGTTCTGCTGCAGCCAGCAGCAGCAGGGTGGGCAGGGATGTTACCTGCTCTCAGCTCACATGAACCATGCAGCGCGGCAAGTGAAATGCTTCTCATCTTCTCCACCCCACCCTAGTGAGTCTTTGCTGAGACTGTCCTTCGCTCCGTGATGGTCTCTTCTGGAGGAAGCATTTGCAAGAGCAGATGTGCTCCCAGGGGAGCCTTTACTCTGTGTATTGGCACAACCTCTGGCCCCTGAGCATCACTCACTGTATGTATAAATCCCAGTGAGTGAAGTCTGTAGTCCATAATAAGTATCTCTGATTTCCTGGAGATAAATCCTATCTGTCTCCCTTGGCAAAATATAGTCAGCCACAGGAGCAGAAAAGTTTTCCTGGCGACTGTTTCCATAACATGGCTCAGAGCTCAGCCAAGTGCTACACTAATCACT
The DNA here is from genome assembly GCA_024605025.1 of Megaceryle maxima. NCBI lineage: Eukaryota > Metazoa > Chordata > Aves > Coraciiformes > Cerylidae > Megaceryle > Megaceryle maxima. Next base: position 25,237 of record JANHGN010016947.1, read on the forward strand.
CTGCTGATGAGTTGGAAGATGTCAAGAAGGGGAAGTCAATGGCTCTCAGCTTCTCAGAGGACACCTTCAGCATCATGAAGGTCTGAGTCCTCTGCTCTTTCCCATAAATCCATAACCAAGCACCATATAATTTTCTTGCTGTTTCTACTGACATTTAAGGTTTAATCATTCCCTATGATGGCACTAGGTTAGGTCATTTCCTCCCTGTTATACTTGCATAAGCTAACAGATATCAAGTGGGGAATGATCTTCAGAAATCCATCCACTGGTCTGAACTGTAAAGGGGCCAATTAAGTATAAAGTAGATGGCTTGGGAGGAAAGCAGGGAGCCATGGGGAGAAAACAGCTCCTGAAGCACCCTGAGATACCCCATGCAATGGCTCCATCCTGGAACAGCCTGTTGCTTATTTATTGCCCTCCCCCCCACAAGAACCTTGCAGCATTACTCAGCCCTGAAGGAAGTGTTCATACTTGTGTTTGAAATAGTTTTAGCTAATAAACTGTGCTCAGGCAAGGAACAAGGCAGCTCTTATAATGTACTCTTCTCCAGGACTGAACAATGAGTTTGAGGTAACCAGCTGCTTGGTCTCACACAATCTCAACAGACTGCAGAGGGAAAACATTAGAGCTTTGAGGGGGGGAAAAAAAGGGATCTGTAATTTTTCTTGCATTTTTTTCCACTCAAAATTTGCCAAGAGAATCCTTTCTCTGGAGTTTCCTCTTTTTAAAAACACATTATTTTCTTACAAACAAGTATGTTAATTGTGATAATTTTGAGCTGAGGGCAGAGATCCTGTTCAGCTGCTGTGAGCTACCAGGGGCAGATTACTTGTGCTTCCCACATTATCAAGCAATTTTATGAGTAATATCTGGTTTCCCATGGCTTTGACTGACTGCCTTATCTAACTGAATCATACTCAGAGTTCCTGTCATCTCTGGATATGTCTATTTTGGTGATAAAATGCAAGTGACTATATTTACTTGTAGAAAATGTAGGTCAGGGTAAAAATCATTGGATGGACATTAGAAGCTGAGGCACAGGGAGGACCTTTTGGTTTCTTTTCTTACCATTATCCATCTTTTTTAACACTTCTGAATATTCTGTCTGTCTGTCATCAATTCTAATTTACATTTTCAATAGCATTATGAGTTTGTTATTTATTTTTTGTCTATTTCTAGCAGAACCATGAACACCTGAGGAAGAATGAGAACTAAAGATGGATCTTGAACTTAACAACTACTCCTGTTGGAAGCATATGCAATCTGTGTATCATTGCTTGTTCATATGTAAAAATGGCAGAAGATCATGCTTATGGTAAACTGAAGTATAAACAGCCACATAATAGACCATTATGGAAAGACCTACCAAAAGGAAACTCTCTAACTCCAGGGCATGGGTGTTTATCTTGTATGGTAAACTCTGAGGGTTTCTGCTCCTTGTGTAAGAACACTTCTCATTTCACTGCAGACACTCACATTGCCTGTATGTACTTCAGATACCTTTTGAAATATCCATGTATGTATTTGCTGCTCTTTCTGCATCCCGGTGCCCACAGCAGTCTGTGGTAGTGGGCTCCTTGAGTTAATGATGAATTAACCGTAGAGGTGGGTTCTACCCAAATTCTTCTGCCCCAACAGCCCTGCCTTCCTGGCAGCACCTCTGTAAGTTTATGACAAAGTCATGGGTCGGCTGAACTTTAACTGTGCCTTGCAAATGGGTTGTTAAGAAGTCATAAACCAGCAGGTGGATAACCCTTCTGGGGAGAGCAAATGAAACCTGAACTACATCGTGGTCCCAAAATGGATCAAAGGGTTTGGAACACGAAAAAGAGAGACTCCTGAAACTGTTTCTATCCAAGGTGTTTCCAGCAAGTTCTGAGGAGAAATGGTGTGTCCTTATACCAGAACTGTCCCTCCCAGATAGTTGCACTATATCTGACCTCAGGCTTATTTGACCATGCTCTGAAGACAAACCTACTCTGGCAGACTCCAGAGGGCAGAGATCTTGTGATCTGATTTCCACCTGAGCAACAATTTTCCCTGGAAATTGTGACTTTAAAGAAGCCCAGTAATCTCTGTTCCGATGGGAGCATGGTGGCTGACTTCCTCATTTCACTGTTGATGCTATAGATGTCCTCCTGGAAAATTAAAAAAGCTTCTGGACAGTTTTCCTAGCTTCTGTTGGCTAATTGCTGAAGAAGGGAGATTTGGTTGTCTTGATGTTTGGAGCCCAAGAAGACAGTGACCTAATGAGAGCAATGGGCACCAGCTGTTATGCTTCTCCATATTCCTTGCTATAATTCTGTTCTCTCCACTTAGTGGGCAGAGTGGTGAGAAATAAGTCACCTGCATCCAGTGAATCTTTTTGGTTAATGCACATTGGAAGACGGAGTCCTTCAACCAGCCAAATGCTAATTTGGAAATTGTTTGTTTGGAAAGGGGTATATAACATCTTGTCCAATGCACCGTATCACTTTGTAGCATCTGCCTACAGCCAGCCTTGAGCATTTTGAACTGTAGTAAATGTGCCACCCCATAAATAAAGTTGTAGTGGATGGAAAAGGAATAAAGATGAATGGGCTTTACTGAGGGGCATATCAACAGGGCAGTAAGGAGTCAGAATATTAATTTATCTTGTACTTCCCTGACACTGATTCGCACACGCATATGCACACAGGAAAACTGTCTCTGTGACTTCTACTTGACAGTGATAACATGGTAGTAATTGACTTTTCGCTGCCGTGTAGCTATGAGAACAAAAATGGACATACTTCGAGAAGCAAGATGATCATCAGTTATAGCTCCATCACAAATTCTTCCAGGTATTTTCTGTCTTAATTCAGCTCTGGAGCCTAATTCTTTTTGTAATTAGCAATTACGGTGCATATTGAAAAAAGCTCACAGAGGAGGCAAATTGATATGAAATGAATGTGTATCATTCACACCAGGTTCCTTGAAACCTACTATTTCTGTTTGCCTTTATCATAAAATGGACAAGTGAGTCTACTTTAAAGGAAATTACTCTTTGGCAACAATGACCCAAGAGGTCTGCAAGTCTGCATAATGAGCAATCTCGACAGCTTGATTATTTGTTAAAAGAACAGGGCTGAAACATTTAATACATAGACCGTGTTATGATTTCAGCTGAGAAATTTCATCTTCAGTATTCCTGAGGACTGAACTAAAGTGAGAGGCGGGCAACTGCAAGTCACTCATTAGTATCCACACTGTGGTTTAATCCTTGTTAGAGGAGAATAACAAATGTAGAAGGGTTCATTTTTCCCCTCGCATGGGAAATGTGATTCAAGAGTGTATTTTTTAGTCTGTTCAGAAGCATGCAAAAAATGATGTTCATTAACATTAGGGAAGATACAGATGCTGTGTGAGAAAAGGATATAGCGATGATCATTGATTCTGGCAGAAGACTCCAGGAGTTCTCTCTGAAGTCTGACAACAGGAATCTGTGCCCAGATTTGCCAGACTTTAATCTGTGACAATTATATTAGGGGATACTGAAGGAAGACCATGCTATCTTTACTCTTAGCTGTATTAATGATTTGTGAGTTGTGGGGAACGTTACCTCTCTGTCTGATCCTCACAGAACTTCTGTTCCATCAAAGTCTGATTGCAAGCCTGGATTTAAAGCCCTAGAAGCACTTAAAATTTTTCTTCCCTGTGGCCCCACTGTAATTTCTAGGGACCACCAAGTGCATACTTTGCTAACACTTCAGGGGTGTATTAATGTAGCTAATCCAAGGACGCATGGAAGAGATGGAGACACCAGTCTCCCCTGAACAGGGAAAAGGATCTTGCAGGCCAGGAGTTGCTGCCAGGCAAAGAGAGGACAGCTTTCGGTGGGGGGAGAGTGCTGGTGGTGGGATGCAAGTGCATAACTTCACCTCTCCATCCTTGAGCTGCCTTGCTGCTTTCTCTGTCACATTGCCACATGCTGAACCTCACTCCTGCCTAAAGCTACCCATGGTCAGTGCCTGCACATCTACTGCATGCCTGCATTTATCCCGCAGCTGAACCAGGCTCATGTGACCTGTTATAAAACCGTGTTATTGTCTGGCTTAAAAATGACATAGTTTAAAAATGCCCCAGAGCAGCTCAGAATTTTTCTTCTGGAGAAATCTTCAACTAAGATTTACAATGCTCATATTTAAAAATCATGCATTTTAATAAAAAGAAATGAATGTTTTCTTCTGCTCCAGCTGGATAACATATTGCCAGAGGTATAAAAATAATAGTAATTTGGAGATTATTAATATTTGTCCTCAATTTTTTACTTAGAACATTTCATCATATCCCAAGGCCTTCTCTATGCCTCTCAGGCAATATTTGCTTATCATTACAGCCAGTATTTAGAATGTATGATGTGACAGTTAATATTTATATCAATGGTACAGTAAAGAATATACTGCATTGTTCCCAGAGTGACCAAGCAATCTTTACCTAAAGTAGAACACAATCCTCAGAATTCTCAGAATTTTGTTTCTAAAAAAGCCCATTTTACTTCAGCTACAAGTAAAAATCTGCTTATTTTTCATCATTTTTTTCTAACTGTGGAAGAATCTGAATGTATTCCTCCCTGAGTATAGACTGACAAGATAAGTAAACATGGAAAAGAGAGAGTTGTAGTATTACCTCAAGATGAATTGCTGCTGGGGGAGGGGACACACACCACTGCAGCTTTTTGAGCTCCAAATTTGGAAATGCATTGAACTTTATTAAGCTTCCGACATCTTTTATACGTTTCACTCCAGTCATACCCTGTCTAGGCAGGATACATCTGTTGTAACTCACGCATCTGAAAGACAGCATCTGAGTTTGACTTTGCCACCCAAACTCCTTTCATAGGCCTTTGGACAGAGGCAGACACCTGCAGATGGCACTTCATCTCATCCTTGCATTGGGGTCTAACAGGAGGTCAGACCAACAGCCCCAGGGGAGTGTCAGCATCTCACCAATGATTATAAAATACACCCCGAGCAACTATCTCTGCCTTAGATCTTTCAGACGTCCCAAGTTAAGCATGATGACGCCATGCTTAAACAGAAACATCCCCCTAATGCTGCTGAAGGCAGAATACTCACGCCCATTTCCCATTTACAGAGTAGAGGGTTTCAGGCTGGTTCCTGTAAAAAGATGAGGTATGTGACATGCACCAGATGTGTATGAATTACTTCTCTTGCCAAATTTATTGCATGATATTTGCCTGGGTCTCTGTGAGACTTCAAAGGGACTTAATGGATGCCATACTTCTTGAGGTCTGATTAGTTTCAGCAACCCAGAGCCTTTATGGGGATGCTGCACATTCACTCTGAGAAGAAAGCAAGGCAAATTTAATCTGTTTGCTGTGCTAATTAGTTAAGACTATCTGGCAAGGTAGGCTGCCTACCTTTTTATTTTCAGCCCAGTTCCAACAAGAAGCCAATACAAAAAAGAAGCAGAGAGTTAGCCTGAAAAAGCAGTTGTCATGGTGTAGGCAGGCATTTCAAGTACACACATTTGAGTTGCGTAACAGTTTTTAATTTGCTGGTCTTCACATTGTAGCAGAAATTGTATGTGGCACTTTATGGTGCTTCCACAGATGTTTGCTGTGTGCCCTAACAGAAAATGAGAACTATTGTCTTTGGAAACATGAAAAATAAATGTTTGCAACATTTTTTTTTCTTCCACCTAATTTAATAGAAGTATTCAATTATTTAACAAGTTTTTCTATTTTCAGTCCTACTGTATTTTTCTGTTTTGGACTCACCTGCCAGCCTTTGTGTTTTTGGCTGTCTCTTGGCTGCCTGATAGCATGAGACAGCCACCTGCATTCCACCTCAAGAAAAGCTTTTACTGTTCTCTTCTCAACTCAGAGACTTTGTGTATCGTTGTCACCTTTCCCCAGCACTGGCAGAGCCTAGTGTGAGAATCAAACACTGCATCATGCCATAGTCATCTCAGTCTAACACAGAGGATCCTGCCAGCATCCCATCAAGATTAACTACTCTTTGTGTCTGATCTCACATCTGAGGTGAATTGCGTGCAGTTATCTGGTCTGGAGGTTTGTGTTGTGTGCTCCTAGTACAGTGCTGTGGCATGTAAGGGACAGAGAAATGCCAAGTGGCCAGCCAGGGAGGGGGACTCTGCTGAATTGGAGTTGTTCATTAGCCAGTTAAATGCAGGAGGTGATTCTCATCCAACAGAGAGGAATTTTCATATCTAAGAAGGAAAAAAAAAAAACCCCAAACCAAAAACCCACTGATATTTTACTTAAGAGAGTCGCCAGAATGCCTCCTGGTAAAAGAAGAAATAGTGCGAGCTTCAGGATGACAGATGGAGCTTGTCTGGAAGAGCTCAAAGTGAAGCCTGAACACAAAAGCTAATGTGATTGTCAAAGAGAAGGGAGCCGATCGTGAAGGAAAGGTGATCTGAAGGGAAGGCAGGCACGTGGGGCTGCTCTCTGATGGGGTTCCCCCAGAGAAGCTGTGCACCCTGAGCAAGATCCCCTGGGGGCCTTCCAGCAGATGCACCTGATGGTGCCATGTACAATACCTGAAGCCCCAGCTGAACTTGCTGGGTCTGGTGGCTCAGGGCCATCTACTCAATACATCCACTCACCTTCCTATTTCATTTCATCCATTGCCTTTTCTATATATATCCTTAACTGTGTTGCCTGTTTTGCATGCTATACATGAATGACTGTGTTTGCCTTTTAGCTTAACCTGGCTTGAGTTAAGTGTAATTTCAGGTAACAGGATGACCACAAGTCATTCTTTTCCCAAGGATATGGCGAATCCGTGAAAGAGGGCCTGGTTTGGAATGACAGGTCACTCCTGATATCTTTTTCTCTACCATCTCAAATGATGAGTGTCCGTGTGGGGTATCGGTTCAAACTGCAGTGACGAACTATGTTGTAATCAATATGATGTCCCAGGATGGAATTTCAGTCTTCCTCTTCTGACTTTTTTATAAACTTTGAATTTAAAAGCACACACCTACACACGCTGTACAGACAGGATGCTAGTAAGGTTCTGTGTCAAGCAACCAAAAGTTAGTACCAAACATACCCTAGGTAGAGATATCCCTAGGTAGAGATGTCCCTGCTTGTGTAGGAAGGTTGGACCAGATGACCTCTAGAGGTCCCTTCCAGCCTAAAAGATTCTGTGGTTCTACACAGTAAACTCTGCACATGCAGATAACACTGACCAAAGACCAGATCCTTTCCAATCTCTCTGGTTGCCTTGAGAAGTACACAGTATATTTTATTGGGTTGTTACTGGTAGAAGTATACCATGAAGAGGCCTTTCAGGACCCCTTCATAACACTTAATCATTCACGTAAAACACAACCCCATTTGTTGTTCATTCTGGGACAGTTACCTACAAACTTATGACCAGATCCTCAGTGGATGTAAATCAGCATAGCCAGCATGGAGGTCAGCTGAGCAGAAACAGCTTGTGAATTTATCACAGGAACACTAGGGCAATTCACGTTGGAAAGGACCTCAGGACGTCTCCAGTCCAACCTCATGCTCAAAGCAGGGTCAGCTCTGAGGTCAGATCAGGCTGCTTAGGGCCTTGTTTTGTAAACCTCAGACAAGGAGACAGCTGACCTTGGATCAACCAGCTCCACTGCCTGGCTGTCTTCATAGGCAAAATCTTCTCCTTGTATCAAATCTGAACCTCTCTCTTTTCAACTTATGCCCATTGTTGACCTACTTGTGCCAGGTCCTGTGCTCGGGTCACAACTCCATGACATGCTGCAGGCTGTGGCTAGAAAGCCATCCAATGGAAAAAGACCTGGGGGTGTTGGTTGACAGCCAGCTGAACATGAGCCAGCAGTGTGCCCAGATGGCCAAGAAGGCCAATGGCATCCTGGCTTGTGTCAGAAATAGTGTGGCCAGCAGGCCTACATCAGTGATCGTGCCCTGGTACTCAGCACTGGTGAGGCCACACCTTAAATACTTTGTTCAGTTTTGGGTGCTTCACTACAAGAAAGACATTGAGGTGCCAGACAGTGTCCAAAGAAGGGCAATGAAGCTGGTGAAGAGTCTGAAGAAAAAATCTAATGAGGAGTGGCTGAGGGATCTGGGGTTGTTTAGCCTGGAGAAAAGGAGACTCAGGGAGGTTTATATTGGATATTAGGAAATAGTTCTTCACTGCAGGCGTTGTCAGACATTGGAACAGGCTGCCCAGGGAAGTGGTAGAGTCACCATCCCTGGAGGTATTGAAAAGACATGTAGGTGTGGCACTTAGGGGCACGGTTTATTGGTGGACTTGGCAGTGTTAGGTTAATGGTTGGACTCAATGACCTTAAGGGTCTTTTCTAACCTAAAGGATTCTATGATTTTATGGTTCTACAATTGTTTCCCCACCCTGCTCCTAACACGCAATGCTGTGAAGAGCCTGGCTCTGTCTTCTTGAGGGCTCCTCCTAGATGCTGACAATCACAGAATCATAGAATGTTAGGGGTTGGAAGGGATGTCTAGAGATCATTGAGTCCAACCCCCTGCCAGAGCAGGGTCACCCAGGGCAGGCCACACAGGAACAGATCCAGGCAGGTCTTGAATGTCTCCAGAGAAGGAGCCTCCACAACCCCTCTGGGAAGCCTGTTCCAGGCTCCATCACCCTCACAGTAAAGAAGCTCCTCCTCATGTTGGGGTGGAACTTTCTATGCTCAAGTTTATACCCATTGTTCCCTGTCCTGTTGCTGGGCACTACAGAAAAGCAAGTGGCCCCTTCCATTAATTGTCCCCCAGACATTAATGAGATCCCCTCTCAGTCTTTTCCTTTCAAGACTAAATAGCCCCAGTTCCCTCAGTTTTTCTTCATAGGGGAGAAGCTCAAGTCCCTTAATCATCCTCGTAGCTCTCCATTGGACTCTTTCCAGTAGATGGACAAGGGGTTAAGTCCTCTCTGATGTCTCTCCTGAAGACTGAGCAAGTTCAGCTCTCTCCTGCTCCTCCTGATCCACACACCTATGCACAGGCATTGTATTTCCTTCTGCTTCATCCCCCAAAGGGGAGACAAAACACTTTGTACCACGCTGCACATGGGGAGCTCAGACCAGCACACATCCCACTGGCATCAGGGGTTTTTGAGGGATGGATCTTGCAGCATCCACTGAATGAATCTGTTTCCTACAGTCGTGCTTACAGTTCTGTACAGGCATTAGAAGTTTTGGGGGTTTTTTTTTATGACAATGCTGTCTTTGTCTCCCCTTCATTTGGGAGTGAGAGAGAGAGGCTGGATTGTGTGATCTCTCATCCTTAGCTAGGTACACTCTGCTGTGGTGTCATTTTTCAAATAAAGTCAAAAGACTTACTCTATCTCAGCAATTTTGATTTCTTACTTTACCCGCTCCCATCTCCCTCCTCCCTGCAACAAGATGAAAACATCAATATCTGTTTTGGGCTTGCAAGGTGTGACACAATGTCAATGGAATTTGGTTTTAATCTGCGTGACTAACAGTTATCTGACAAGTCAAGTATTATTTCTCCACATCCATCCATCAAACTCCAGCAAACTTAGAGGGGGAGACAGGATCAGATTTAACAGCCAAACAAGCCCGTTAACACCCTGGGATTGCAACCTCGTGATGTGATTTTCCCCTAGCCTGTCCTGTGCTGCCCTTTTCATTTTTTATTTATGTAAAATTATAACTCTTGCATTTGAAAGTCATCCTCTTTTATTTCTGAGGCTGTTTCCTATAGTGAGTCAGGTCAGGCAAACTATTATTAGGACCATGTTTATTTATAACGGGTAGTTTAGCATTAAGCAACGAGTTGTGACAGGCTGTGCATTTCTGGAGGATGATGGCAGGCTCGGGGTGCCTGCTCAGGGACGCTGCTGAAGGCGAAGGGCTCCTGCCACCCCAGCCGGCCTCTGGACATGCTCTGCTGCCAGCAGCTCACTGCCGTTACGAAACGAGACATTGAGAGCAAAACGAGGACATGGTGGAGCCAGGGCCGGCACTGGGGGATGCAGGCAGCGCGCAGCCGACAGCCACCCGGCTGTGCCGAGTCTGCTGGCAAAGGGCAGCTCACAGGTGGGACTCACAAAATTCAGGGCAGTGTCCAGAAGCAGGACTCTGCTGCCCCAGTTCTTTCCGGGTATTCCTCTTTTCACCTCTCTGTGTGTTTCCCCTGGTGCTACTGGTTTACCGACCCCTCTCCACTGTGCACAATGCAGCTGGGTCTGCTGTACTCCATGGAGTTTTCTGCCTCTACAGCAGCACTTTCAATATCCTTATTTATTTGTTTTTATTCTATCTATGGCTCTGGATCCTGCAGGGCCAACTGCATAGCTTGCCAAAGACTGCAGAAAGCAGAGAAGAGGAGTGCGTTCCTGCAGTGATAGCCAAACTGGAGCAGCAAAGAGAGCCAAGGGCCATGGAGACCCTTCCCATCAGCAGAAGGTTAAGCAGATGATAATTCCCTGCTCCGCTGCCACATGGTGGGGCAGCCTGTGGAACCCGCCTCAGCTACCCTAGGAGGAAGGTGCTGCTGCTGCTTTGCTGTCTTTCCTGTGGTCCTTGTGCCAGCTGAGTAACTCCCTGCAGAAATCTGTCAGGTTTGGGCACCTCATTGCCCTTCTCTCCCTTCCCATGGTCCTGAATGTCCACCCGCAGCTGGCGAGGAAAGGCAGCTCATTTAGCACGATGAACCCTGCTTGGAGGCCCAGGCAGATCCGCATGGCTGAATGTCTCCTCAGGAAAGGTTTGACCCTCCCCACACTGGCAGTGGTAGGATGCAGGTGTCAGGGCTCTGACCCACAGCTGGATGCTTGCCAAAGGCAGGCCCACGTGGTGGGCTTGCAGCTGTGGAGGTTTTCAGCCTTTCCTCTTATCTGACTCCAGTACCTGCTTTATTTCCCTGCGAATGTGAGCGGTGGCAATGAGCGTGGTGCTGGGGATTGGTGAGGGGCTAATCTCCTGATTTTTTCCTTCCTTTAGTAAATCTCCACCTGCACTTTTCCTCTTACGTATTGATTTGTATTTGGTTGACTTCTGTTCACCTTGTTTTTTTGTGGAGATAGTGGACCTGCTTGGATATTTATCAGCTGCCAAACCCAAGATGACATCTGTGCTTTTGTACCCATCCCTCTGAGTGAGAAGCTGTGACCATGTCAGGGGATCCATGTCCAAATCAGCTAGCATGGAGCTAAATCCAGCAGCCCCTATTCAGTTCTTAGCTTGGCAAAATCCCAATGAAGATAAGGAGAATTTTAACTGATTGGGGATGTCAGGTTCCAATAATGAGCATGGCCATGGTTCCTGAAATCTGTTCTCACGAATTTGCTCAAGACTATATTGAAGAGGTGTTTCTGACATTTGGCAATATTAATATTTAAGCCTTCCTGTGTTATTTTTGCTAAAGGAATTAGAAATTAGCATGTCACGATCATAATAGAGGAGCTGAAAATAAAAGGCCAGATTGTGCCCTCAATCCACATGCCCAATTCCCATGGATGTCATTGGAAATTGTGTGCATACGCCTCTGAGAGCAGAATTTGGCCCAGCATTCCTCTTCTCTTTCTGCAACACACATGTCACCCTCCCTGCTGCTAACGCTACTTCTGTGCAACCAGAGAGGAGCATGTGCCTAAATTATTTAGCACCCTAATAACCTGAGGTATTTTTCCTTCCCTTTTCATAATGATTGAAACTAATTCTTTCTATATCATAGTATCATAGAATGGAAGTTGGAAGGGACCTTAAAGATCATCTCGTTCCAACTCCCCTGCCATGGGCAGGGACACCTCCCACTGGACCAGGTTGCTCAGAGCCCCATCCAGCCTGGGCTTGAACACTCTCAGTGATGAGGCGTCCACAACTTCTCTGGGCAACCCGTTCCAGTGTCTCACCACCTTCAGAGTAAAGAACTTCTTAATGTCCAATCTAAATCTACCCTGCTCTAGCTTAAAACCATTGCCCCTTGTCCTATTACCATATGCCCTTATTAAAGTCCCTCCCCAGCTTTTCCGTAGGTGCCCTGTAGATACTGGAAGGCCACTGCAATGTCTCCCTGGACCCTTCTGTCCTCCAGGCTGAACAGACCCAACTCCCTCAGCTTGTCCTTGTAGTAGAGGTGCTACAGCTTTCTGTTCATCTTTGTGGCCCTCCTCTGGACCCGCTCCAATAGATTCACATCCTTCTTGTGTTGGGGGCTCCAGAGCTAAAGCTGATGTCTTTGCAGGTGAGTCCTGCACATCTCTGCCAGTAGAAGGGGATGACTTGCCTACAAGGCATGTCTGCAGCAGAGAAACATATTGGAGTCTGTACTAATGGGCTCGATCTGGCTCTGGTGGGACTGACAGAGGTGTCACTGGGACTGCCTTGGGGCAGGGACATGGGCTTGATGACCTCTTGTCATTCACTGCAACTCAGTGTGCAAATCAACACATCTTCTCTGTCCTTGAGCTGGAACCTGATGGACTTGGCATGTGCTAAATGTTAGCCTAATGAAGGGTGCTTTCTGGAGCCAAGAGTTTGAGCTGTAAAGGGTCTTTTTCTGCTCTACAAGACTTCAGAAGAATGGCTACATCACATTTATAATGACCATTCAGAAATAAGTCTCTGATAGAAGAACTGCTCAAAAGATAGGAATGGGGGTAGTTCATTCAAAAATAGTTGACTTTTTCCTTTGCTTTCCTCCTCCAAATTATTCAGAAGTAAACCAGTCCTGAAAACAGCTTGATTCATCACCAACAGAGTACTCTAATGTAGCAAAATCAAAAAAAGGTGTCATCTGTGACAAGACTGTATGTACTATACATATGCTTCAAAAGTGAGTGGTAGCAGACATTTTGAGACACCATATTGTGATATAGCAAACTATATAAATACAACTCTTCCTCGTTGAAGCTGGGGATCTGACTCAAACCTTGATGAGGTCTGAACAACTGTTTTTCCATTGACTTCATTGATGTCTGTCCTGCTCCAAGTGCTTGGAAGAGCGTCTTCTGAGTAGTGCTCCACCAGGCTGCTGCTGTGAACTGCCGAGTGCTGTGCTGGCCCACACTCTCACTTGCCTCCAGCTGCTAAACTGCAATAAGAAACACACCAAATACTTTCCTAACACCCATGAAAGTAGTGGCTTTATGGCAGTTGCCACAGTGATCAGATGCCATTGTGTCTAGAAGGAGGCACGATCCTTATGAGATGATGTGGTCTGTTATGGATCTTCCTATGAATTTGACTCACCCTGTGAAAATATTTGGGAGGAGTCTCCCATGTGCTTTATTAGTCATAACTGATTAATTTTTCCTGTACTTCCACTTTGGCACAGTGGATTTTCAGAAGATGGATATGCAGTATATAGTTCTTCCCAACAGCAGCCCCTATCCCAGCAAACTACAGCACATCACTAGGCACTTCCAAAAGTTTAGGATTTCATGCACACAGAAACAGGCTGGAAAAAAAAAAAAGAAAAAGAAAAAGAAAAAGATCTAACTTTTTTGGTCCACAATTAAGTCATGCAATCAGCGAGACCAAAGCCAAAAAGCACCAGCAGCAGATCTGTGCATCTGCTGGCATAACACAAAAGAAGAATTAATGCTGAAAGTAGCAAAAAGAAAACCATTACACATGATTCTGTACACTGTACTTTAGGAACTGGAGTTGATAAGAGGCTTTCAAGGCTCCAGGACAGCATTCCTGGCATTGTTATTAAACATTTTGTATGAAATACTTATGGCAGATTTGGGGAGAGGGGGTCATGGGTTGCAAATCTTGCTGCCAGTACTAAGGCCCTGCTCCTGCTCCCAGTGAATGGAAGGGGACATCTCCTGAGGCACATCAGAGGAAATATATGAGTTGACACTTTAAAAATTAAGCCTCCTGGAACTGCTGTGTCGATTATTATCCCAGAGACAGCTTAAGTGATTTGCCCACAGTCACGCAATGAAGTGGGGCTGAGCCAGGAATAGAAGATAGGACTCCCAGCTTCTGTTCTTGTCCTCTTACCAACCAGGCACATCCCCAGACGTACAGAGTAATCCACATGGGGACAAAAATCCCAAATCAAAGATTTATCTCACTTCCTAACACAGCTGCAGACCGCTCTGCAGCACAGACAGAGAGGCCAATCTTACTGCCCTGGTTAAGCAGCGTAACCCACTGATTTCAAAGAAATTGCTCACCTGAAGTATTGTGACTTCGTGATACCCGATCACTCAAATTCCTACAACACTGATGCCTGTCGGGACAACAGACTGAGTCGTAGTCTGAACTACGTGCCTGGGACTAGTGGCTTGAGCAATTCCAGCTAAAACTATTATACAAAATGACAGTTGTGGTACTAATGGGTACCTCGCTCATTACCGTGCAAAGGCAAATAATATTGCTGGAGCTCTGGGTATCACCTGCCTATGCAGGGAGGAGAGGTTAAATACAGAACAGACCATACTTGTAAGAAGATTAATACATACAACAAGGATAGTATCAGGCTTCTGCTGGGTCTAATCTGGCATCTGACCGGGACAGAGAGAGAGAAGGAAACTCTAAGCCAGTTAAAGTAGTGGATTATTGATGACAGAGGATTCACAGCTGATAGGGGAGCTGGTATGAGCAGGTAGTAGGGATGAAATGCAGGGCAGAGCACATAGCAAAAAGGAGGTAAAAGACACTAGGTTTTACAGGGAAAGTCTAACATATCTGAAAGAAACTTTAGTGGATAGGACAACAAATGCATGAGCTTTCCAAGACTAGAGAATTGGGGTGAGCAGGGAGAGAAGAATCCATCTATATCCTAGCTTCCTCCCAAAAACTGTATCTTGCACACCAATGAAAAAAAAATCACACAAAGCTACTGCCTAGGGATTTGAAGTTGAACAAATAAATGATCTGAGAAGACTTGCTGAGGAAAAAGGCTTCCAATATCTCCTTGTCATCCTCTGCACAGATAAACAGTGGATGGAGAATAACATTGCAAATCACTAAAAATTACGGAAAGTCTGGCTAAGACTTCCATGTAGATAATGTTATCTCAGGGAACAGGCAGCTGGGAGAGGGCTGGGGTAGAGCAGGCATTCTGCAGCACAGCTGCCTAATCAGGATAACCCTTGACAGCCTCTTTTTAATGACTGATAATTGGAAAGAAAGTGACTTTGTAAAGTTCTGGAGCAATGTTAAACAGGGACACTTGGGAGTAGCTCGCTTCTTTTTGTTTCCTTACTTGTTTCTGAAGAAGGATGCTTCAGGCCCTGGGCAGGTCTCCAAGGTATCAGGAGCAGGTGACGGCTTTGAGGGGAGAAGTGGAAACCAATTGCCTCCAACAGCAAGGAATTTGGGATAGTAACATGGCAAATTCACAGTTGGGAAGCATTTATTAGGGTTTTCTTATTACACCTAAGAGGCTGGGAGGAGTTATTAATAAAACTCCTTTAGCATGCTTCTAGGCAATTAAAATCAATCTGTTTCTGCCACGGGACAGAGTTTGTTGAAACCAGCATTACGACTGCTTCTTAGCTTTGCAATTTCTTCCTGTACCTTCTCTGTCCATCTTCTAGGTCCTGGACAGTTCTGACAGAGCTGGTGTTAGTATTTTAATAAGGTTTTTTCCTTCATTTTGGGCATGAATACATAGCTTGTAACAATGTGTTAAGAAATCATGCTACAGTCTAGGTCATGATTAAGTTACAGTAAAATTACAGACTGTCTAGAAGAAAATGAGCAATCTCAGCTGTGAATATTGCAGAATGCATTATCTCACAGATTTATTTATTTTAATGATGTCTGTTTAAAATTCTATGGGGCTCCCTGAGCTGTATAGAGCCCCTAATTTAAATCAGAAAGAAAACGAAAAATATATGTTGAATTATATTTTGGCATAGAATTTGCAAAATGAGATAGAATTTTGATCCACTTAGTTTTGTTGAGACAGTGGGTACTACTGATAGTTAATACTTCTGAATAAGTTAAAGAAATTAAAATCTAAATAGCTTGGAAACCTAATTTCCATTTCCATGACAGCTTTGTCAATGTTACTGTCAACCTGTTACTGATTTTCTTACAGGAATGTATTGGCTATATAGGTGCTACAATTCAAAAGCAACTAATTTTCTTTTATCTTAAATCAATTTCTAATCAACTTAGCCAAGCAGAAATAAACTAGGCTTAAGTTCTTAAGTGTTTATTGAACATCCACATTTCTAGTCATTCGCCTCTACTGGTTTAAATTGACACCGTTGGTTAAACTACCCCAAAGTAAGTGCCTCTCAGTATCTAGAGCAGGGAGGTGGATCAGGGGTATGTGCTGACAACAAAAAGATAGCTGAGGACTGTGCAGGGCACTGGACCCCGAGTCACAGACACTGCTTCATTGCTAGTTTGCTTCATGGCCTGTTGCTGAGCTGTTGCATCT
This sequence comes from Megaceryle maxima, assembly GCA_024605025.1. Classification (NCBI taxonomy): domain Eukaryota; kingdom Metazoa; phylum Chordata; class Aves; order Coraciiformes; family Cerylidae; genus Megaceryle; species Megaceryle maxima. The sequence goes on from JANHGN010016947.1 coordinate 41,594, forward strand.
GAGGGACAGGTCAGCTCAAGAACTGCTCCCCAAATTCAGTAGCAATAAGGAAGCACCAGATTTTGACTCCTCTGTGCTACTCAGACCCCCTCAGGGCTCCTGCATGCCCCATCCTACTGCCCCTTGCCCTTGGCACTCTCTCGGTCAGCAGTAAAGACAGCCTCCACGTCTGTCTCTTGAGCAATGGGAGACTGGGACCTCCAGGCTAAAGGTAACACAAAAATAAATAATGACAATAACAATAAAATAAAAATTGTCTCCTGACTTTTGATGGATAAGCATGTGCAAGTTTGTTCAGGCACACGCATGAATGTTTTCTTCCTCTTGGTCAGCAGCAATCTGATGATATTTGCTAAGCATCTACGCTGAGTGTGTAATTGCCCTGTTTGATCAATGTCTGTTGACTATCACCTATTAGCAAAAGCATTTCTTAAAATAGGACCATTTCTTCCATACTTTAAACAAACAAACAAACAAAACCACTCTTGGCTTTGAACAAGAAAACAGCAGGTGCAGAGAGTCAGCCCTGGCCTCCCAGACAAGTGGTAGAGTCTGTCTCTCCCCACTGGATTCAGTGATAGCCCCCTTGGCCGCACATTGTCCTGCAGGTTTAGCAAGGTACAAACCAAATCGAGGGAATGAGCTAGCACCAATGTAGCCTGCACAGTCAGGAAGGGCTTTAGAGCCTGAACTTAGTCCATGTCCCTCTTATTTAGCTGTACAGACACCTCCTCTGAGTGCCAGAAGAGCTCAGAAGGTCCACAGCACCCTGGAAGTCACCATGCTGCAGGTACCACACCTTGAGTGCCAGGAAAATGTGCAAGCATGGGCTGGGATGCGTGGGGTTCACTCACAGCATTTTGGGCTGTTTATTACTACAAATGCTGATTCCCTGTCACCAGCAACAGGAATACTGGGAAAGGTTAAAGCAATCTTTATCATCTTCTCCCAGCCCTCAAGAAAGTAGGCAAGAAAAGTTAGTCAGTACAGAAAGAATTAAATAAAGTATGTAAGAATCTGACCAATATAACCAAAATATAGCCTTTCGAGCTTCAGCCAGGTTGCAGGGATAGAATTTTAGCTGGAAAATGCTCATGAAAAGGCACTGAGCCATCCTTACCACTTTCTCCTGGTCAAGTGATGGAAATACCTACAAAAAACAGAAAGACCTTCTCACCCCTGAGAGGGAGATGGAAATCAGGATGCCAGACTCTCCTTCCCCAGTCTGCTTGGCCACTTCTGAGTTTGGGTGGCATTTTGAATGCACCAGGGAGGTTGGCTTATACCTGGGACCATAGCTGTGCCCACACATCCTTGGGGAGCTTTGAAATAGCAGAGATAATGTCAGCCCAGTTACCATATGCTTTCAGTCTGCCCAGGCAATGATTGTATAATAATCCCTAACAGAAAACTGAAGACGAGATTTCAAGTGGCTGCCAGAAAACATTTTTTCACTTGGAGTGGCAACTCTGAATAAGGAAGCATCTGGCACATTTGATCAGACAAAGAAAATTAGGTCACTCAGAAAAATATTTGATGCTCTTCCTGAGGAACATAATACTAAAAATGTGTCTATCTAGAAAGGCAGCATTCTCCTCTCCGGCACTAGTTCTCATATTGTGATGTTTTGTATTGTTCTGAGTAACAGCACTATATTTAGCATCTGTTAAATTGTAGAATATAGATTATATAACTGACCATTTTCCTCCTGCCAGTAATAGAGTTTAAGACCAAAGAGGGTTTTGCTGGTCATGGGTTTTAAACAAGATTCAAGGACAACTGCTTTGATGCAATTGACTGCTGGGTGTTTTCTATGAGGTTTTTAAAAACATCACATAGATGAACTTTTGTTTAACATTTTTCTTCTCTTAAGAACATCCCATTTTTTATCATTCCTGGGCAGTCAGTGGAGTGAAACTTCACCAAGAAGGTCTCAAAGGTGGAGGAGTACACTGCTAAACACCCTTTGTCAGGGAGAGAGGGGGCAAGAGGGGCTGCGGGGTGGGTGATGGCAGGAGCTGAACCTTGCAGGAGGGACAGAGTAAGGGTCTGACCCTGCAAGGCACAGAGTAGTATTTCTGCTGACTGTTCTTTCCTGGGAGCCACGTGCCCTCCTTGATCCAGAGAAATACCTTCTTTGAGGTATTCAAAGCAGCTGGGGGAATAAATACAAACCAACACTGGTACTCAGAGTGTTGAGGTGCTCTGCTTGCTTCAGTGAAGGGAGAACCCAGAAGCTGAAAAGCCCAAGTGATCACATTCATAACATAAAGCTATGCAGTGGGAGAGGGGCTTGTGCCATTCCTTAATCCTGGGGCTTGGGTTATATCTTGCACCATCTGGCAGTTCAGCAGAACAGCCCAAGCTTTTCAGCCAGATGCCTACAAGTGAGCTGGTGTTGAATCTAACACTATTAATCAGAACCCGAGTGGCATGGCTTGTCACCAGTATGGGCTAGTTTCTGCTCTGGGAGACGAGGGAGAAACAGAAGTCCCAAAGACAAGCCCTGGCTAGCTGAAGAGTCAGCCTTATGTGTGGCTTACACTCTAATTGCTCATGGAAAAAACACGCATCTCCAGGAAGCTTTCTCCATTCAGTTAATTTCCAAGAATTTCTCCTCAAAAGAAGTTTTAAAGGGAAAAGTGTGGTTAATTAATCTTGATTTTTCCAGCTTCCTAAAACCAGGAATGGAAGCAGTGACCACAGAGTTTTCAGACCGTACAAATCCAATCTGATTTAATGCATAAAGACGTTGTTGTTCCTACGTTAATCCTTCCAGCTGGTAAATGAATCCTTTTGTGGTATTTTCATTTGATTCTGAAGACATCAGGTAACCAAAAAGGAGTTCCAAGCTGCGGTCTTCTTATAATTTATTATAGTGTGGTACCATAAGTGGTTTAGTCACATCAAATCTATGAGTTTTCAAATACTTTATAAAGAACTGAAGTATTTACATGAGATACATAAAAAGTGGTCCTGATTATCAAAATATATACAGATGTGATTGTGTCCTCACTCCCTGGCATATTTAGTGTTAAAAATTTTATCATGGGATGAAAGAAACTTTACTAAGGTAAATAGCTTGCCCAAGGTCAAGTGGCACATTAATTCAGAAGTGGCATCAGGCTTCAGGAGGTTTCTGGCACTTAACCATAAACTTACTTCATTGGTTCTGCCTCTTTCCAGATTCTCTCAGTCAGCCTTTAATTTTGTACAAGAGCTTAACTTGCCCTCATAAATCATAAATGCAAAAGTTTTGAAAGGCTTATTTACTTCAACGGCTTCAGAATGGAGTTTTAGCCTGGAAAAAACAGTGCTTTTCAGAGTATAAAAATGTGAAGCATCTGGTGTAAAAAGTGTCTGAACAAGTGGGATGGTCTCAGCTTCCAAGCACCCATTCCCTTCTCCCCAGCCAGGAGAAGCTCCTTCACCACATCCTTCTTTTTTCCCTCCTTCAGGCTAACCACTGTATTTCCAATTCAGACAAGCTATTTCACTTACTCATTCTGATTGTGAAGTCATATAAGTGAGCAAGCACCTACTTGCTTTAGCCTGTTCTGGGGTCAGGTCTAGTCCACACCAGAGAGGGTTTGCCAGGAGTATGTCAGTGTGCTGACTTCTGGTATAAGCTCTGCTGACAAAAACATATTTCTACCCGTGGGAGCTGTAGATTGAGTAGGAGTTTTACTGATATTTATATTTTAATGATATTTGGATTTTATCACAAGGATGTTCCTAACCAGGGCTTTATACCAATGGCCATTACTGTTGCAAGCTTTGGACAGAATCCTCTTATTTTGCCACAACTCCTGGAGAATACATCACTGAAACAAATTGCATTTTATTTCTTGTTCAGTGTGTTCTTAGGAAAAAAAAATAAAAGATCCCACGCTTCTTTTGTTGCACAGAAATATTTTACTTCTTTCCTCTACTGACCAGAAACCCGCCAAAAAAAGCAAGTTCAGGGAGCAGATGTCAGCTAATCCCAAAGTCTGTGCTAAGAACATGATGGCAACTCACAGACAGTTCAACAGAATCTAAGTGTCTTGCTGGTTTGATACAAGATTATGCTCCGAGCAGATAAGCCCCTGCATTTTTACTTGGGAGCTCAAAAGGGATAAATAACATTTCTGGAGCCAGGCAGCCAACAAACAGAATTTCTCAGCAAAATGCAATCTTGCTATGGGGGTTTTCTCGGGTGTGTGTTTCCTTCCCATCAGGCATTATTACACTGCTGTGTACACAGGGCTTATCTCCAAGCAAAGATGGTAATACTCAGCCATTGATACCCCACAACTTATTGAAGTTCTAAGATGGATGAGGAAGGATTTGTTGAGCCATTGGAGTCATAGCCAATGCTTAGGAAATAAGTTTAAGGATGTGACATCACCATTTGTCACAAGTGTTCTGTTGTGGTAGGGTATGTACATGGCAGAAGGGGAGAGGAGCTGTCATCACGTAGATAAGCCAGAGAGCTCCAAATCATTAGTAATGAATAATTCACTTAGAAAAAATAACAGACAATGTCAGGCAATGGAACAGTGCTAGTTCAGTTACATCTTTTTTTGTGTGTGTCTCTGATGAAAGGTTTTTAACCCTGATTATACCCTGTCTTAAGCAAGAGATTTGCTTTCTCTAGGCACATTCAGCTCCAGGCAAGATAGAAGGATGCTCCCAAATCCAGTAACTGGGTCAAATCTAATTATCATAGATAATTTGCACATTTCATTTATGGTAAAGGGAAATGTGTCTCAAGGTAGGTGAATCCAGTTCGTTTTGTCAAAGGCAGACTAAAATAGCTTCTAAATGGAAAGAAAAAGGTCTTTTGCTAGACCACATCACTGAGATGTGAAGACAATATTAATAAACTATCATTCCAAACCAATTTCAACAATAAAATTAAACAGAACTGTGATAGCCAGTAAACACCCCTGAATTTCCAGTGTACAAAACCTGGAGTTCCCCTCTTGTCTGAAATGCTGAAGAGACCACATGCCTCAGAACTCAAGGGAAAATGGGAATCTCCTAGGGGTTTCATGCAGGACAATAATACAGGGTCTTGTCTTACAAATTTAACCATCTATTCCACTTAGATATAACTTTCAGTTAGGACAAGATTGAAACACTGAATGTGAGTCATTCTGACACATAATCTGGTATATTACAAATAATCAAAGCATTTCAGTGTGTTCTGTTCTGAAGTAAAAATAGTAGTAACTGAAACTGAACTTCCTTTATCAGTGGGGAAAAAAAAAAATCTAGCTTTCATCCCTAAACAGGTTCGATAAACGAATACAAACTAGAGAACGTTCTCGGTTTTGTTAAATCAGCGTTTTCATATGGAAAACAGTTGTGCTGTACTTTAGAAGTTGTTTATATCACGTGAAGTTGGATGTGGGATGACTATTCATCAATTACTTCTTTGCACCCTTCCTTTATTGCATTAAAAGCAGCCCAGTCATATGTGAAAATGCTACAGAAACTTTCAGCGAAGCAAATAACTAAACCAGCATTTTGCTTACAGTAGAAAGGTTTTTTCTTTATATAATCCATTTCTTTACATAGATTTCTTAGAGTATGTGTTTGTTCCTTCTCTGTCTTCTTTTTTTCTCTGCTTGGGTAAATAATAAATTCAAAACCCCTTGTAAAAATGTACACAGCTGTAATGACAGGAAATTTTATAACATTTTAGGACTCAGTATCATCAAGTAGACTTACAGAAAATATCCCGTGCTCTTGGATAAGCAAAATCCAACACACATTAATAAATATTCAACTTAATATTCTGTGTATATATACACTTCCTGAAAAATTATGTGTATCTGGCATATTAGGTGCAGAATTTGTTTATACACAAAGTGTTTACATTTAAGTATTTGGGACCAGGAGCTTGGTGAGAGCAGGTTCAATCAATATATCTATGTGCTTTCCGCTGCATCATTTTTCCACTGTAAGGTATTTGTTCCTTAATGTACAGATGTGATGAAAGTGTTCAAAAGGCAAGCGTGGCAATTCATAACAGAGGCTTTTTGAAAAGAAAGGAAAAAGGAAAAAGGAAAAAGAGGGAAGGGAAGGGAAGGGAAGGGAAGGGAAGGGAAGGGAAGGGAAGGGAAGTAAGATAAACACTACATATTGTTCCATATGTCATGTACAGAGCTGCTGAAAAATAAAGAAATTGAGGGAAAAATCCTCCTATAAGAGAGCTAGAAGTGCATTTTGTCTCTTTTACCATCCAAGGATGTTCAGATATTCTACTTCAGCTTGAGTCCAATTTTAATACCTCAAGCTAATTTCTGCCTCCTGACTTTATTCAGAAACAAGTGGAAAGGCAGCTGGGCATGCTGTCATGCCAGGAGTCTCAGAAGGTATCAGCTCTTTTATTAATTACTTTTTTGGTCTCCCTCTGCTTTATGTTAAAAACAGCCTAGTTGAGTATATAGAAGTTACATAGGCTTCAGTGAAGAACATACTTATGGGACTCTTTAAACTGTCAGGTTACATCACATAAAATGAGGGGATCATATTTAAACAATTGTAAAACTATTTTCTTGCCCGAAAGAGCACACCATGATGCCATTTAGCTGGAACCTGAAGCTATGGGCATCCTGCTGTGGTATCATGTGCAGCAAGCGCATGTGATTGTTCTCCTGAGGCATTTGTTACATGCATCTTGTTAACCCTAGTTCAGTCAAAATAACTGCCTTCACTGCTGCTTGACCTATTTTAGCATAATTTAGCCCTTAATGCGGTGCATTTCAGTTGCAGTAAGTTATTCTGATGGTGTTAATACCATGGGAACTTAAAATGGAACCATAAGAGTTTGAAAATATCATTCTTATTAACTCAACAGTTTGGTTTAAGTAATTTATGCATCTTTCAGAACTGACCTAATACTTAAACATACATAAAAGAGCAAGCAGTAATCAATTCCAGACTTAAAAAAAATTCTTTTCCTCATAACAAACCACGCTTTTCCCAGATTCCTTTGGAAAAAGGAGACTATTTCAGAGTTCTCTAAGCCTTGTTAATAGCTGCGTCTATCGGACTTGTAAAAGTGCTAAAAGTGCAAGGAGGGTTTGCTGTCATTTCTGCAGCAGCAGGAATGGAGTTAGATTTGCTTAAGACTCAAGCACTAATGGCAAGATCCAGAGCACTTTCTTACTGTCTGTGTTGGGACTGAGGAACCATTCAGGCATCTGTTCAGAAAGCCCCCAAATTCCAGCAGACATCTCCCAGCTGGCCTAGGACTTCTCTAGCTACCTACCAACTCTGCTGCTGTGACCCAGCCCTGTTGCTGTAGATAGGGTAGCACCTTGTACCCAAGGGTATCCAACTGGTACTCAAGCCCATGGTCCATGCACAAAGTTCAGCATGAAGAGTTGCAGCAGTGAGGGACACCATCTGCATAAACATCCAGGGAAAATCACAAGTAACAAATCTTCCTCCGGCTAAAGCTTTGAATCCACCAACTCCAGCTACATCAGGCTTTACAACCAGGCTAAAGAGGAAACAGTGCAAATACAGTAGGAAAATGCTGTGCTGGGTGAGTCTTGTGTAAGGGCTGCTACGTTAAAAGTGAGCAGAAAGGAGGTCCCAGACTCACGCCCAAGATTGCTTCTGGTTTTCCCTGGTAATGGCTGCATGACAAAAGCATGAAGGGTGCAAAGAGCAAGAACCTCCCAGCTGAAAGCCACCTGCCCAGCTCCTAAAAGATGCACAGTGAGGGAGAGTGGCTGTGTCTGCAAAGCCCACCCCCCCCGTTCAGCTCACCCCACCAGCTCCTCGGGCTGGAAATGGCATAAAGCCCCAGGTTTCCTATGAATACAAACTCCCCACTGCACTGCTCCGAGACGTGACAACACTAGGGCTCGGCCATACCTCTCATGTAAGAGGGGACTTTGTGGTCCAGGCCAAGGAGGATGGCTGGCTGGCAGTCAAGAATCAAGCCCCCAAGCTAGAGAGGAGGGGCCTTGAGGTCGCCACTGATGTCTCAACAACTCTGTCCTCAACAAAAAAAGATTTCTGGAGTGTCCTTCTGCTTCTGTTACCCTCCCCAGTGACAGAACCAGGCAGTCTGGGTGCGTCTCCTAAGGCCAGACAACTATTGCTGAGACAGCACAAAATCTCAGCCAGACAGTTTAAGTACAGAGTCTGCATCACAACACTAAAATCTGGTTCAGGGAATTGCTAATTAACTAATAAAACTTCCATAAACCTTGTCCCTGTTAGTGCATCTATCAGGATAACCTTTTGGGGTTTCACAGGGATCACTGTGTGTTTGCTGCTGGACACAGGCATACAGACCTTAATGAAGTGGGGTCAGGAACACAGCTCTCAGCCCTTGCTTCGGGAGTTGTACAGTAAAATATCATGACCTAAATATTGTGGCCTCCACTGATTCTCGATAACTAAAGGGGGTCTACAAGAAGGTTGGAGAGGACTTTTTTGCAAGAGCTTGTATTGATAGGACAAGAAGTTATGGTTTTAAACTGAAAGAGGATAGGTTTAGACATAAGGAAGTTCTTCCCTGTGAGGGTGGTGAGGCATTGGAACAGGTTGCCCAGAAAACTTGTGGATTCCCCATCCCTGGAAGTGGCCAAGCTGGATGACAGTCTGAACAACCTGGTCTAGAGGGAGGTGTCCCTGCCCATGGCAGGGGAGTTGGAACTACACTGACCTTTAAGGTCTCTTCCAACCCAAACCTTTCTGTGATTCTATGTTTCATGTGATATGGCAAGATCCATTTCAGAAATTTTAAGGGCGACATATTTGGTGCTGAGGAGAGACAGGAGACAGAGTTAGCCAATACTGGGACTATTTCTTCCCTCCCTCAAGCTTAAATTAGCATCACAGAATTCAAGGTTCAGGCTTGCAGCCTTTTTGCAAGGGGTGTAAATTCTAGATTACCACCTACAGTCTCCGGTGCTGAGCTCTTTGACTGACAGAAATGCCTACAAGTTAGATTTCCAGGTACAGCTGAGGACTTCTGGTTCCAAACTGTCCATCCGTAGAAGTTAAGGTCTGTCCCAGCCTGGATACGGAGGAGGGAGAAGGAGATAGAGCAGTGCCCAGCAAACCACATGGCAGAAGGGCTCTGCAGGAACTTTATGTGAAGTCGAAGTTGACTTCACTTGTCAGCCCGCTCTGTGTGACTCACCGAAGGTGCTGAACAGACTAACGAGTAGGAGGAGGAAATGGGGGAGAGGAAGAAAGGGAGACAGGCAGCTGAATGAAGCTAGGAACACTGACTTATGACAAAAAAAAAAAAAAAAAAAGCTGTTTTTTAGAAAGTTACACTAGTCCTTTTCCAGCTCTAATGTGAGTGGCGTACAATCCAAGATCTCACAGATTTGAGGGGAAAAAATAAAGGTATGAATCAGAACTTTTAGCTAAAATGAGATAATAAGACTTTTAACCTGATGGTTAAGATGGAATGCCAGGGGTTTCATTTATTCAGCTGTCACTTACTGCACATCCCAAGTGTAACAGAGGACACGTTGGAATTGCAACCTTTATTTGGAGTTCATTGGCATGATTTCATTTTACACTGACCTTCTGGGAGTTATTTTTCATCTTTAGGCAGTTACAGCTGCTAAAAGGAAAAAGGGAAAATATTTTGTTGTTGTTGTTAGCTTGTAGTGTGAGGTGTTTATTAAGAAAGAGGGAATCTGAGTTTGCTGGGGTGTGTTCTGGGATGTCCCCTGACCTGTGATGGGAAGGAGAAACCAAAATGGTGTTTTCTGTTAGAGCATCAGGACGGTGGGGCAGAAGCAATTCCTTTGGACACCTCTCCTTTGAAGATACTGCAGAAGAGCAAGTAATACTTAACACCAAACCAGATTTTTTTACTGGCATTGAAGAGAGGATATTTCCCTCAGGAAATCGTGACTGGCACGGGAGCACATGGTGTCTCTAAAGGCCAAAAGTCATGTTTATTATTTTTCCTGGAGAGGCTTCCTGCATCCTGACCTGGCTATGTTCTCCCTATCCTTCCCCCCACCCCATCCTACTTTCAGTCTCCCCTGGGTCTCCTGGGAGCCCTTTCTCATCAGAGCCTCTGAGTTTGCCAGACTCTGCGATGGTGGTGTGATGTACACAGAGAAAGATTTTGTTGAGATAATTGTCTTTGCTTGAGGTCTAGGTTGAGATTTATATCCTGGTCTCCATAAATAAAAGGCCACAGAGTCTGTGGTTTGAACACAAATATCCCTGCCCACCCTGTGCCCCCAGATGAACTTTGGAGGGGGTAGGGTGGGGTGGAGTGGGCTGCTGTAAGGTTCCTCCAGTGAAACTCCTGTGAGGCAGTCAGTAGGAATTGTGAAGTGACTTTTCCATCCATAGAAGGGCTGACATGAAGGTACATCAAAGAAAACAATGAATGCCTCCTGCTCTGACCTACATATTTCATTCTGAGAGACTCAACTACATCTGCTAGAACACTTGGAACAACTGTTATCCTTTAGAAATGAAAAATCATTTCTTCAGGGAATAACATGGGGTGGGGTGGAGGGGGGGAACCCTGTAGTGGCTTGCTAGGGCACAGAACATTCAAACTCTGCTGTATTGATTGTAGTTTATGATTGAATGCAATCATTACTGTGTCTATATTTTTCTCTTTCAATGAAACCATCAGGCAGTGAGTCATGCTGTGCAAGTAACCCGGAGGAAAGTGCAAAGAGGCTGCTGAGGAGTAGCAGTACAAAAATACCATTGGCATCTTTTCCCTCAGAGAGTAGGGCTCTGGACAATTTCCACAGCCTATTGCTGTTTTTCTATTACATGCATTCTCTGCTAAAATGTGTGATAGAATTGAGGACACAGTTATGAGTAAAGAGTCTTCTCACACATGCTGTTCCATAATTAAAGAACAGCTATAATAGAAATCCTACTTTCTTTTTCTTTTTTTTTTTTTTTTCATTAACGAGCTCAAATTCTTATAGGCATTAAAAGGGCATATGCTTTTCTTCTAATTTAGAGATTAAAAAATCTCACAGCAGATCAAGAGGAAGTCTTTAGTTTGAACTCTTCGGTGAAAGAAGATGCACTGTCATTAGCAACATAACAATTTTAATTAGCCCATTCCTGGATCTGCAGCGATACATGCCAAGCGGATAGAAGTTTGGAAGAATGGGAGATATTATCCTCTTAGTTTACTAAAGGGGGTTCAACTCCATAAGAGATGAACACCCTTCCAAATAATTTCATTTGAAATTTTTAATTGTCTGGGTTTTATATTATCTTTTTTTTGTTGTGTTTTATTTATTTTCCCTACTGAAGAAACTAAAATCCAGTTTGGGGATTCCCTCGTCCTCCCTCAAATTGGGCTTCTTTCAGTTCCACTTGTGGCTGGAGCCTATTTTTCTTAAGATGAAGAGAAGAAAGTCATCCTAATTAGCAATGCCTCATTGCATTAGAAATCAAGATTTGTGGCTAACAACCAGTGGAGATGCAGTAGGAAGACATGATTGCAGTTTGATTCAGCTGTACCAAGCACCAAGCAAAGTTTATGTGCTCACAAGACAGGCACCCTGCCTCAGAGCACAAGTGCAGAACACCATCCTAACTGCACCAAGCATGGTCCATGGCAGTGCATGAGCAATGACAGCAGAGCCTTTCTCTTGTGGTTTGAAAATTCAGCTGTGTCCTGTTAAAAATACAGGATTTCTAAGGGACTTTCCCACAAACCTCATCTCTGGGACACGATCCATGCCAAAACCACCCCAGCAGCTGCCTGCTGCAACACAGTGGCTTGATTTCTGCCCCAGCAGAGCCTGGAGGGGTTTTAAAGAAAAGGGCTAATTGCAACACAGGGTAGCTGCATGTCAGACCTGGCTAACATACAAGTCCCAATTTCTCATCCCCCTGCTTGCCAACTTATATCCAATGTGATTAATACAAAACAGCTGTACAGGAGCTGGAGCTCCTGTAATGGTGCCCAGTGGCACTGTTCCTGGGTCTCCCACCCCACAACTTCTCATCTGAGGGGATGTGCTAGAATCAGGCTGGGAAAAGGAGGATGAAGTTTGTGCACACATTCGTGGCCACAGACCCTAACCCTCGCAGGTCCCTCCAGTGTTGCTCTACTAAATCACACTCTTGGCAGGACAGGGGGCTCACATCCTGGTGGCCAGCAGGATGGCCATGAGCTGGCAATGTGCCCTTGTGGCCAGGAAGGACAATGGCACCCTGTGGAGGATTAAAAGGGTTGTGCTTAGTAGGTCGAGAGAGGTTCTCCCCCCCTCTATTCTGCCCTGGTGAGGCCTTATCTGGGATATTGTGTCCAGTTCTGGGCCACTCAGCTCAAGAAGGACAGGGAACTGCTCAGTCCAGCGCAGAGCCACAGGGATGACTGAGGGAGTGGAACATCTCCCTGCTGAGGAAAGGCTGAGGGAGATGGGGCTCTGCAGCTTGGAGGAGACTGAGGGGTGACCTCGTTAATGTTTATCAGTACATAAAGGGCGAGTGTCAGGAGGCTGGAGCCAGGCTCTGCTCAGTGACATCCAATGACAGGACAAGGGGCAATGGGTGCTGGCTGGAACAGAGGAGGGTCCATGAGAAGAAACTTCTTCACAGTGAGGGTGACAGAACTGGAACAGGCTGCCCAGGGAGGTTGTGGAGTCTCCTGCTCTGGAGACATTCCAAACCCTCCTGGATCTGTTCCTGTGTGACCTGATCTACATGATTCTGCTCTGGCAGGGGGGTTGGACTCAATCTTTAGAGGTCGCTTCCAACCCCTACCATTCTGTGATTCTGCAATTCATGTTTCTACATCAGGTCATGTCATGGGGTGATTCATGGAGCAAAGGCACAACTGGGGGAGCACCTGTCTGCTGAGGCATCTGTCATGCAGGGCCCTGTGAGCCAGCATGCCCATTGTGTAGCTCTGGGTGGTGGCGCTGGCTGCTGCCACCCCTCCTGGACTTCCATCCCACCCCACCACCCTGCCTGGCACCCAACACACAGTGCAGTGCTGCAAGTGGGAGCAGCACACTAGGGCCGTGGGGAACACCTGAGGGTCAGGAGTCATGCCAAGGCAACCCCTGCTTCAATTTTGTAGCCAAATCAGATTTAAATTTCTTCTTTTTTTAAAGAAGGATCTCCTTCTTACAGTCTGTGAAAAAACATATCTAGCCCTCGCTAGCTGAGCAAAAGATCCTGACCCAGTGGCTTTGCATAAAAAAAGGGGCTGGCATTTTGATAGCAACATCTTTCTAGGTTGTTGAATCCTATGTTCCATGAAAACATAAAAAAAACCAAACCCAAAACCAGAAAATCAAGGGCAGGAATCAGAGAAGGTGCTAAAAAGCTGAACTAAGAACTTTATCTTCTTGATATCTTCTTTATGCTGGGGCAAAAGTACATTTTACAACTGTGCCACTGACCCCAGTCATGACCCAGGCAATCTCCCACTGCCACCAGCTTCCTCCCTGTCCAGCCTGGCAGTTAGAAACATTGTTCTTCTGCCAGTAAACAGAGCAGATTTGAGCCAATTGTCATTGAGATGGCAGAAACCCCCGAATAACAGCATAAAGGTGGGGTTTGGTTTGGGGTTTTTTCTTTGGTTGTTGTTTTCTTGTTTGTTTGTTTGTTTGTTGTGGGGTGGTTTTTTTTGGGAGGGGGTGATGCTTTGTTTGTTTGTTCATTTTTTTTTTTGGTTTGGTTTTTTGTTTGGTTTTGTGTGTGTGTGTTTTTCTGTATAACTGTATTTTAAAGAGGTTTTTTTTGAAACTCACTGCAAAGATAGTTCCACCTTGAAGAAACAAATCAATAGCAGTGATAGTCTGCATGCTTACATGGACAGCTGTTATGTATTTTATTAGTCACTGCTTGGATCTCAAAATCAAAATCTGAAATTCATCAACACTGGCAACACCCTACAGTGGCTTCACAAGAAATAAATACTTCTGACCATAAGCATTCTGAAGCAGCTTTGATATCTGCATCAAATTTCTGTTCAGAATTATTTCTTTGGGAGCAGATTTCACAAAACTCCTTCCTTTGTTAAATAGCAATGTATCATATCAAAACACAGGCATTTGCAACTAATTCACAATAGCAAGATTTTTCTTCATAAAAAAAACCAGAACACCACCTTGGCCCACTCTATGTTTCCTGCAGATGGGTTAGATGTTGGGAAGCAATTTCTAACATCATCATCTGTTTGCTTTTTTATTTTGTGTACCCTTTACTGGCAAAGGCAGCATACTGTGGTAGTCTTAAAACCTCTTCAAAATACAGGCAAATGCTATTTCTTTTTTTCCTGAAGTTACATACTAAATTATGATATGGGGCTATTTCATTTTCCACTCACCTGTCATAGGGAAATAAACATTAAAAAAAAATATCAGAAGTAATTAATAATCTTCAGACAACATTGTTATTGTTAATGCAAAGGAAAATATTTTCTGCCTATGTTAGTGCCTCACAGCCTTCCCAAAGAGGACTTTGTGATTAACTTCCACTAAAGCCTTACACTCAGGAAAACTGAGCTGCTCAGGAAAATATTTTGGGAAGGATACTCATGTGCCTCAGAATGATCTTTTTTTTCTATACAAATAGCCCAAAGTGGGATTTTCCAGCTATGTACCATCCACATGTGTGGTACACATACACAGGCAGCTTTTTGGTCCTTGTTTAATGATGAATTTTCTGATGTGTAGATGGATAATCATAGAATCATAGAATGGTAGGAGTTGGAAGGGACGTCTGGAGATCATCGAGTCCAACCCTCCTGCCAGAGCAGGAACACCCAGGGCAGGCCACACAGGAACAGATCCAGGCGGGTCTGGAAAGTCTGCAGAGAAGGAGACTCCACAGCCTCTCTGGGCAGCCTGTTCCAGTTCTGTCACTCTCACAGGGAAGAAGTTTTTCCTCCTGTTGAGGTGGAACTTCCTGTGCTTCCCCTTGCTACCATCACCTCTCGTCCTATCACAGCACCACTGACAAGAGCCTGGCCCTTTCTACTTGACCCCCACCCTGCAGAGATTTGTAAACATCAGTAAGATCCCCTCTCAGGCTTTCCTTTTCCAGGCTGAACAGCCCCAGGTCTCTCAGCCTTTCCTCATAAGAGAGATGTTCCAGTCCTTTCATCACCTTTGTAGTTCTCCGTTGGACTCTCTCCAGTATTTCCCTGTCCCTCTTGAACTGGGGAGCCCAGAACTGGACACAATACTCCAGATGTGGTCTCACCAGTGCAGAGTGCAGGGGGGAGGAGAACCTCCCTCAACCTGACAGTGACACTCCTTTTTATGCGCCCCAGGAGACCATTGGCCTTCCTGGCCACAAGGGCACATTGCTGTTCCACAGATAAATTATTGTCCCCTAGGATTCCAAGGTCCCTCTCCTTGGGGCTGCTTTCCAGTTGGTCTACCCCTAACCTGTACTGGTACATGGTGGTGTTCCTCCCCAGGTGTTCCTTGATGAACTTCATGAGGTTCTCCTTTGCCCAGCTCTCTGGTCTAATGTCTGCTGCTATCTCCAGATGCTTTGATACATATGCTGCAGAGATACTTCAGCAAAGGAGCTTATCTGCAGAGGCTAATTTTCAAACACTTCACACAAATTGCTGAGTTTTTGCAAGCTTACTCAGTGTCCTCAGCTATGAGAAGAGTGGTCGAAAACTTAACTAGCTGCATGAACTGATGAGGCTGAGAGTAGACCCTTCTAAAAATACTTTTCTGGGTCAAAAAAAGGCAACTGAATCTTGCACTGTTGTGCACCAGTGCAGTAGTGATCATGTCAGTGATCGGCTGAGCTTCCCCTTCCCACTCCTGGAAGTCAATATCCTCTGTTCCACCTCTTCTCTGTGAGTGCAGCCAGCGCCAGATATTGCTGCCCTACAGCTGGCCAACACCTCTAGCCCCCTTACCTGCTCCTGGGTATTAACTCTCTGAGTAGATGCATTTTTTTCCTTCTATCAGTGACATGACATTTTCTGCAGGATTCATTTAAATGTTCCTCAGTGTTCCTCTAAAATGCATATTCATTTTTCTTACTTTTTGAATGGAAGGCTTGGCCTCTCTTCTTTATCACCTAGAAAGATTAAATTAGCTTCTCCACTGATAGTAGACAAGATATACTTCATATTCCAGAGGCAATCTGACTACAAGGCCTGAACTGAGCAAGAGTAATTCAATCGACTTCATTGAAGCTGCACTAATTTACACTAACTGTAAATTAATCTTTTCTTGTGAAATATGTCTAGGAGTGACCTTGTGGCATCCAACTGACTGAATTAATTCTGGGCATCACGTCTCCCTCAAACTAATGCAGAAATTGGGGAATTCCTTTTTTAGGAAATTGGTGGAAAATTTGCATTTTCACCTTCACAGACTAAGTCAAAGGGCTGTACTGGAATAAAGACAAGGGCAGAATTAGGCCAATGTCTTCCACAATCCACATACTAACCACAATTTCCCCATGATGCTTTTAAAATACAGATGAAGAAACCACGGGATTTTTATAGCATCTTTCTTTCCTCTCCTTACCTATTCACTTCTTTTCTTAGTAAATTTTTCTTCTTTTCAAAGTCAGTTTGTTGCTGTAAAAATCCCCACTCCATATAATTAATTGATTATTAATATGAAATATCACAGAATAGAGGAGCTCTAGGTGGCTACCGAAAGAGTATGAGGCTGCATGAGAGTTCTTTGCAACCTTTTCTTAAGCCACTTGTGTTTTGTTTATTTGTGTAGGGTTACAGCTCTTGACAGGAGATGTGGTGCAATCATGGGGAGACCAGTGACTGACTGCATCAGTGGACAAGGGCAGAGCTCTGGCTGTGATCTCTCTGGACTTCTGCAAGGCCTTTGACATGGTCGCC
>JANHGN010016948.1:19959-47067 GCA_024605025.1 Megaceryle maxima
AACAAACAACAAAAAAAAAACACCCCCACCCAAAAAAAACCAAAAACCAAACCAAACCAAAACAAACAAACAAACAAACACAACAAAAAAAAAGACAAAAAACCCACCAAAAAAACCAAAACCAAAACCCCAACATCGTAATGTAATTGGGACATTACAGCAATTACTGATTTCTATGCCACTGTTCACTGGTGGGATTTCTGGATGCCTTGATATACACTACTCCTGATAAATAAATTGGGAAGAGATTGACACCAGTTAGTCTTAAACGTCTTAAGTGTTTTCACTGTTTCTTAGAGATAGTGTTTTTCATTAGCTTTGGCTTCCAAAATGGAAATCCTATAAGATTGTACCTCCTGTGCTGAAACAAACCCTACATTCAAAGCCAGAGAAGAGCCTGGCATTTCCAAGATCAGCACTAAACAACTGACATGAGATCTCCTTGATAATCCTTCATTACAAACCTTTCTTCCTTGTCTGTTCAACCTGTCATCCCAAACTATTTTTTTTTTTTTCTGCACACACAGGGCATGGTCTGTGGTCAGCCTTGTCCTGAGGGTCGTTATGGGAAAAACTGTTCCCAGGAGTGCCAGTGCCACAATGGAGGGACCTGTGACTCAGCAACAGGTCAATGCAGTTGCAGCCCAGGTTACATAGGGGAACGGTAAGGAAGATTTAATTTTTCCCATCTGCTGAACCTGCAAGGGGTCTGCTGTGACAGAGGAAGTTAATAAGAAGCTGGTAGAAGGCAGAATGAAAATAATTGTGATACAATTAAACGAGTCTTAGGAAATATTTGCCATGTCACTTAGATGATGCTGGGTCACAAGTTAAAAGCACCTGTGTGAATACTGTTCTGTGAGGAACTGCTTGGTTTCAGGATTTTACTGCTGTGGCCCATGCTCTGGCAGTGTCTTGTGGGTTTTCACTTCAATAGTTTGCAGATGATCCAGTTCAGGGTATGATTAAGGGGTAAGGTGGGAAGCTCTTGCTTTTGTGCAGATGTTTGGCAGTCATAGTAACAAGGGAGGCTCATTCAATTTCTGTTCAAAGTAGGCAAGTTCAAGTTGTCTCCTAAAGTACTTAATTCAAATAAAGAAGTGAAGCTTCTTTGATTTCTGACTTGATTGTTAAAAATAATTTTTGGTAGATTGCAACGATAGTGTAGAAAGACATCATTTTTGAAGGCAGTGGAGAGTGGCAAAAGTGTTTTCCTGCATATATTTTAAACAGTACACAACTCATTCGCTGAAGCCAGTAGCAGCTTAATAACTGGGGTCAGTCCAGAGGACTTCTGCCAACAACAGCAGGTATTATAACCATATGCACTTCCCATGCGAGTGTTCACAGGCCATGGAGAAAGCCGTGCCAGACAGAAGGGGAAAAAAAACTCATGAAGAAGAGAAACAATTAGTCCAGAGCTATTTGAATGCCAAAATTAAGTTTTTCTCTGTAAGGAAACAGTGCTGAAAGTGGTAGGTGCATATAAAGAGACACTGACAGCAGGGAAATCAAAGATATATCTATATGAGAGTCTAAACACTGTGCTACATAGGTGTTTCTAAAGGCAATTACTTTTTTTTCTTTTCTGGAATTTCAATCTGACTTTAATCTGAAATGTATTACAGCCTGCAGCATTTTGGTCACTTTTGCAAGTCTGAGCTCCGTTTTTTCATGCAAAACAGGCTGTATTTGCAATTCTTTTTTTTTTTTTTTTTTTCAAGATACACCAAGGGCAGGACTGGGTCAGAAGCAAGGTTGTAGACTTGGTTCTTAATTCACATCGGTGGGCTGACAAGGGAGGGAAGTGTTGCAAAAAAATGTGTGTGCATTGACTGAGCTAGCATGTACACACCAGCAGCAAAAAGGATGGTTTTAAAAAGTGCTAAGCTATTCTCTACTTCTGTGTATAATTTCAACACTATTTGACATTTCAATGTGATTGTGACTCCTGGAGATCAGTCATAAGGCAAGAAAAAGAGGACAGCTAGCTCATGTAACAGTGTCTAGGTGATCTGAGTTAACACAAGGGAATCTAGTTTTAACTACTTTCACAATTCTTCTGCCTAATAGTTTTTTGATTAATACCTGTCCTCACCACAAAATGGAAGAAGGTGTTTTAGAAGCTGAGGAAGATGCAATAAAAACAAGACAAAACAAAAACAACACAACAAAATCGCGAGGTTAAATTTTGACAAATTCTGCTGGGATTCCTGATTGCCATTTGGAGAAAATTCATTCTCATCTTTATTTTTATAACCTCATTAGAAAACATTTAAACAGGGTTATTAGCTGTATTGTCAATGGAACACTGAAACAGGTTGCCCAGGGAAGTGGTGGAGGCTGCATCCCTGAAGGCATTCAAGGTGAGGGTTGACAAGGCTCTGAGCAACCTGCTCTAGTTGAGGCTGTCCCTGCGCACTGCAGGGGGATTGAACTAGATGACCTTTAGAGGTCCGTTCCAACCCGGAGCATTCTATGATTCAATAATTATGGTACACCTCTGAAGGAAGGGGTATTTTGTGGCTGGCTTCAGTCAGTGAAGAGTTATGAATACCTTGAAACTTCTGGTAGCAGTATCAGATACAGGCAAATACTGCAGAAGCATGAAATGAACATGTGTACCCACTTGACCTCAGCCAGAGGTTTATGCTAAATTCTGTTATATTTTTCAGTGACTTGTAACATGTCTTTGAAATTCTCCTGTGATAAACCACCAATCATACAAAACAAAATACTAAAAAAGCCAAGCATTTAAGAAAAACTGAAAAAGACCACCAAGGAAATTCTTTTATAGGACTGGGGAATAAGCAGATTATAAAATGATAGAATTATTAATAGTGTCCTGTATTATCAAGTAGAATTTTTCTAAAGCTATTACTTTATAAAACTTACAGGTATCCAAATTGCAAAGATATTCTGCACCTAATGTCACCTGTTTGCTGAGTTCACAGCGGACCTCAGGACTTCAGTGTCATCATGTTCTGGCCCTAAAGCTTTGGGATTTAGCTGTTTTATCTTTTTGTCTATGTCAATGTAATTCAGCATTTATAGGATGCTTATACTGAAAAATACTAAGATTTTTCATGGCACATAAGCAATGGAATGTCAGCCTTGGCCCTGAGGCACAAACCTGTTGAGCTGAGAGGTCTGCTCTTGTACATACAACCAAATATCTTAAGTGGACTTAGTGCTGGAGCCTTTAGTAATGCTGTAGAAGTACTGGTATTGTGAATTTTAACAATTCAGTTGTAAAACACAAAGAAGTTAAAGCTGAAAACATCAAACTTGTATCTTCTGAATATATTGTGAAAGAAATGGCTATCTGAGAGTTTTAGAAGCAGGATACTGAAAATTACTTTTAATAGTCAGGCTGGATAGCTAAACATACAGTCTGAACTTGAGGTTAAATAATGTCTTTCCTATGTAAAATGTTAAGGAATAAGACGGTTAAGTGAAGTACCTATCACCTAAAAGCACAGTGAATGAAAAAGGAAAAGTTTGGTGAAGAAGTCTATTAGGATGTATTTTCCTCAGGTAGAACCAAAAATCATTACTACTCTTATCACATGGGTTAAACTCAAGTCCTTACTAATTTCCACTTTCATCTAAAAAGTCAGATGAAGAGAGTTATTGGGTTCCTGAAGATATTTCCATGTCTTTCTATGAATTGTGAAGGGGCTAAACCAACAAAAAAAAAACCCCAACCGTAAGTCTAGAATGAAATTCTGAAAAGAAAGGTATTCTGGAAATACCATGTGTTTGGAAACATAATTAGAAAATAATCTTGTCAGAGACTGCTGAGCATGATTGCCAGGGAACTTCCTGGCCTGAGCATCTGCAGGGCTGTGAGTGTTTGCTGGCTATTGCCAGCTACACTTTTGCTAAGTGGAGAATCTAGATGAATTATAATGGTGGATGGCTTTTGAAACAAAATACCTGAAAATTATTCCTTCATACTTCAGGTGTGATTTAAGAGGGCTTGGTTTTGTCCTGGTTCCTGAATGCGAAGTGCAGTGGTGTCCGTGTGCACATTGTCTCTTCTGTTGGAGAGAAGGGAAGCCTTTTCCAAAGGAATTAATTTTTAAGTCTGTCTAGCTGAGCAGCAAGAGAAACCAGGCACTTTAAAATATGAAGTTACATGAATTCCAGCTTTACTTAAGAGGTGTTTTAGACCAGTGTGAAAGATTCCTCATAAACCATATTTCCCTTAACGCTCCGAAAGCTGTAATTTATGGGAAATAAAACTAGTATTTGTTTGTTTGTTTTTCATGCAGATGCCAAGATGAATGTCCAGTGGGGACTTTTGGAGTGCAGTGTGCTGAGACCTGCAAGTGTATGAATGGTGGAAAATGTTACCATATTAGTGGTGCCTGTCTCTGTGAACCAGGATACACTGGAGAGCATTGTGAAACAAGGATTTGCCCTGAGGGAATATATGGTCTCAGGTGCGATAAAAAGTGTCCCTGCCACATGCCCAATACCTGGAGGTAGGCTTTAAACCCTTTAACGTGTTTCCTTTTTCTGTATAGAACATAGAAATCCAAATACAACATGAAAATAACTATTTCCTGATTTTGGTATTACTTCTATGCAAACTGAGGCAGCTAAAGACTTGTAAGAGTATTTGGTAACCTCCAACCTTATCGAGAAAGAAAGTATCAACCCAAAAGAGCTTCTGATCTTTACTGCTTGCAGCTGTATTTGGTCTTAATATTTATTGCTGTATTTGTTCTCTGACCCATGAAATAAATGTTTAGACAAGTTGTGACCTTTGTCTAGATTTACCGCATGAATGAATCATTGTATTGTTCACTGTATGAAGTCAGTATACATCATATATCCCTCACATACTCTGTTCTACTGTAGATGAGAAATAACTGAGTTGACATCAATGTATGTATAGTATTATGAGGTAGACATGAGAGGAGAATCCACTTCTCTCTCTCTGGTGTAGGTGATTATTGTAATAAAAGTTTTTCAAAGCCTTACCAATTGTAGATCTAGATTTCAGAAGTACTTTTTTTTTTGTCATTTAAATGTTTTTTCTAGAAAGGATAAAAATCTGATCCCTGGAAGTCAAATGAAAGTAATTTTCCGGTTGTCTTACCATGTCTTCTTATTCAGGCAGTAATGAGTCCTCTTTTTTTAGTTCTGTGTGTCTTTGTGGATTTTTGCAGTGTTTCAGCATATTGTTATGAAAATCTAAAAACTAGCTATTTGGAGACAGACTTTCAGCTGTGAGGGAGGAATGTCAGATGTCAGTCGAGGTGAGCCAACATATTTATAGAGCAATTCTGGACAGCCTTCTCTTGTTACAAAACACACTTCTTCTAATGAAATACTTCAGTCACTGTGTGTTCTCTTACACATTCTCATACATTTGATTGCATTACTCATCACAGTATCTTAGATAAGGTTTGTGAGCATAATATAGATTTTTTCTGTTGAAAATAGCTGTGAAAGAAATTTATAGAAACTACTGATAGTTGCATAGAATGCTGCTATATGTTATATATAAGATGCACTTTTCCATATAGAAACAAGAAAAGCCTTTAGTCAGAATTTAGCAATGATATTAAAGCACTGAAGTACATACATGGAAATACCTATTCCTTTAGGCCTCTGTGAAAAAATTACTCTCTGGATTGTCTGTGCTGTTCAACACAGCTTTCATTGTATGACAGCAAACTGAATTATTTTCCCTTTCCATTCATATGCTTTTACAGTTGTGTGCTTGCACTTCTGTTTACCCATTTTACTTGAAATGTCTTTTGAAAAAATACAGGAGCTTTGACATTAAATCAAGCAATTCATCCTTTAGGCAACACATTCAGGAATAAATGGCACCATAATGCTGACCAATGTAGGTCTCAAATTATGCTAGTAGACCAAATAATACTAGTAGACCAAATACTACTGTATTATGAATTATGGTTATCTGCTTTCCTGAAAATTTGTCTGCAGACTGTTACAGCAGCCTTGTTTGACAGGAACACATTACACGGTATAAGATTTCTGATACTACAGGGATTACTTCTGATTCATGTTCAACACAGCTGTTCCTTCGCTTATATTGCGGGAGGACAGCTTGTGGTCAAATCAGATCACAAATGTTCACATGTAAACAGCAGCATATGGCTGGTCTTTTTTTCAACATTTTCCCCTCTGTATGACAAATTAAAAAGCATTTAACAGCCTTGTACGTGTGGAAGCATATTTGCAAAGGCATAACAATCTGTGAGGAAAACAAAGATTTTCAAGATTTCACAGGTGTATTTTATATATATAGGATCCTTCAGGGGACCTCAGTCACAAATGATTAAGACTACCAAATGACAGAAATCAAAGGGCATCTGAGTAATGGTATAAAAGACAAAGCTCCATGTGGACACTCAACACTGTTGAGAAGCCAGTCTTATGAGGCTGTCTTCGTCTCTCAGTAAATATCAATCAGCCAGGAGACAAATTTTAGCACAACAGGGAATATCCTCATCCCTTACTTGCCTACCACAAGTACTGTTTGGGCTGGCAGTGGCCAAAGGATCTTCTTCATAGCACTAACCCATTTAGCAGCAATGTATCCCAGGGCACAAAAAAGGGGGTAAAGTTCTTTCTTCAAATACACAAATTCCTTTGTGTGTCTGTATGTCTAGGACTCTTAGGAGTTCTAGATGCCTTGATACCATAAAAGCTTTTTTCATCTTGGTATCACCTCTAGTTGAGATAACCTCAAAGAGGACCTGTTGGTAGGCTTAGAGCTCTAAGTTATTACTTATGTTCTTAGTATTCATATATGTGGAAATGAACTAAAAGATAGTTTAAAAAAATCATAGAATTATAGAATGGCTTTGGTTGGAATTGACCTTAAAGATTGTCTAGTTCCATCATCCCTGCCATGGGCAGGGACACCTTCCACTAGACCAGGTTGCTCAAATCCCCATCCAGCCTGGTCTTGATCACATCCAGTGATGGAGCATCTACAGCTTCCCCAGGCAAACTGTTCCAGTGTCTCACCACCCTCATAGTGTAAACCTTCTTCCTAATTTCAAAAAATACTTAGCATCAAAAAATACTGCTTTAAAATATGTGTACTTAAGATACAGTGTACAAGTATGTGTCTAGCCATTTTCTTCATATACTTAAGGATACAAAAAACCATGATACAGTATAGTTCAAAAATGTATACATATTTATGTTACCATTTTATGATTGAAGATACGGCATCAGTTTGGCAATAATTCATAATTTACATTTTGGGTAGGCTAAGCTAGAGGTACTTTGCTGCTGCTGTTGATCCGTGGCAGTTCCTGGGGATGAAAGGCAATCTCAGCCTTGTTCTTAGTTGTATCAGCAGCCTCTTTTAAATGCTTCTTAAAGGGGTAGATACAGATACAGAGATTTTATTCTTTTTGAGGAGTCCAGAGGACAGTAGCAGGTAAAAAACCTTATGCCAAGATTCTTCTCACAAATAGTTCTTCTCTATTGCGTATTTTGATACATATGAAAGGATAGCAGTTAGAGTAGAAATCAAACTCAGACCTCTGTTCTCTGTGTCTAGGTGACACTGTAGTTCTTTCCCTTTTTACTCGATTGTCAAGAAAAAACCTAGAGAAAGTGGTAGCTGGCTGAAACTAAGACCACATAAAACATGCTTCCTCAGTCAAGTACAGCAGCAGTGCTGTCTGCTAGTATGAGCAGACCCATGTGTATCTGTCACTTCCATCCACAGTTTGTGGGGTTTGCAGAAACTTGTCATTGCAGTTTGCAGGAACGTGAGAGAAATACCTTAATCTGTCTTTCTCAACATTGTCACTTCATTTTGTACAGGAATATTCAGGGTAGGGTTGTATTTCCAGAAAGTGTGAACAAAAGACCCAGGAATAATTGTGGATGTACTGACAGTATCTCTCAACATCTCTTTATTTCCCTATCTTAAATCTTATTGCCAATTAAGCTAACTGCATGCGAACACATCAAAAAGCTTCAGAAGTGCTCCAGCTTCTTACACCTAATTACAAATTACGGAATACTAATTTTGGTGTCAATCAATATATGTGCAAGTATGTTTTAGTAACACTCATTGTGGGGCACAGAATATAAATGCCTTTGCTTCATACCCAGTGCTTGCTTGTGCGTGTGGTCTCCCCATCTCCTGAAAGGAAAAAAAAAGAAAAAAACCCCACAATTTATGTCTTAACATGACAGTACTACTAATTTTATGTTGTAAATAAATTCTGATTCATATCCTAATGACTGTTCACTTCCGGAGTGAAAAATTTTTTCATATTCCCCACCCTGTATTCTTCCACTGTTAAGAAATATGGGAACTGGATCCAGAATTCCACTGGGTACCTACAGGAAGTTAGGAATAGGGGACAAATCTGATTATCTTGCTGCATCATGTGTTTTCATAATTTTGCATGTATTTTATATGAGAAGAGTGTCATATCAACAGCAGCTATACTTGTAACTTAACAAATAACCAGGACTGTTGACTATGAACACCTTAATTTTGAACCATTTCTGTTTGTATCATTTAGTTGAAAACACCTTTCATCTCTATGCAAACCAGCTTAATGCCATCAAAGAGATTTTAATATCTTTTAAGATCTCCAAATTCTTATGATATCATAGTGTTTGCAATAATATAGAGAGAGCAGAATGCATAATGACATTCCAACCTTTATAATTCATACTTTCCTTCATCAGCAGTATGTATTCGGTTGCATTCAGCAACAGGAAATCCTTAATTTGCCAAGAGCAGACATACAGTCCAGGACCAGTAAGCAAGTAATGCTGCATGACCTCATTATGTTGCAAGGTCTTCAAAGAATATTGCTACTACTTATGTTATAGCACTTAAAGCACAGTAGGTATTTATAAAAAAAATTCAAATGGTCGCAAAAACACTGTAACACACTCACAGACAAGGACTCAGCAAAAATCAGGTTCTTGTCATGGGTCATTTAATGCGTCTGGACGAAGGCACATTTTTCTTCCAGCACACTTAAAGGAACTTCACTTCAATCAGTGGCAGACAAATATCTTTAAACAGTCTTCCCATTGTAAATACATTGGATTTTGGATATTAAGGCTTTCCTTTGGTAAAGATTAAGCCAGTGCTTTGTCTGCCAGAGTGATACAGAGTACCCCATTGTGTCCACTTTTCCAGCCCATACATCTTTGCACAGCTGATGATGTCCATTTGTTATGAGGCAACAGCTGTCTGACTGGCTCTTCAATGAAATTGCTGTTCCAGGTAGGGACAGCTGGTCTGCCACCAGGTATGGCCAGCACAGGGTGGATACCCTCCAAAAGGTCATTGCTCTGATGGTGTAATCTGACTTCTTCACAATGCAAATAATGTCGTGTCATTCATAGAAAGATGCCAGTTGTCCTCTTTTCAACCAACAATTTAAAGAAAAGAGTATGCTTTCCACTCACTGGGTGCTGTGGTGTTGTATTGTGTTTGGTGTTATGCTATTGTACCAAAGCATTATATTTCTCAGACAATACACCAATGAATTTGGGCAGTGTTATGAAAGTGATCCTACTATACTTGGTGTGGAAAGCTAACAATACATTTTGGGGAATTTAATGGTTTCATCAGTTTAATATTTGTAATAATGAATATCTGCTTTATGGTACAAATTGTGTTTCAAGACAGGGTTATTTTCAACGAGCTGTAGAAAAATAATGCCTCTACTTCACATGGTGTCCCAAAATGTCTATATGTGTATGATGTTACATTTCTTTTCGGAATTGACATGCATTCATATATACATGTACAGAACCCTTTGCTTTATGATTTAGGGAGTGAAAACGTCTCTATGCATAGTATGCAAATCCTTTATGCAATCTATTTGTAACAGCATATTGTTCTCTAGGAAAAAAAAAAAAAGAAATAAAAAATTGATGTCACATTTAGTCCTAAATTATTTATCCTTTCATCCCCTCCTGGCAGCTGTCACCCTATGTCTGGGGAATGCTCCTGCAAGCCTGGCTGGTCTGGGCTCTACTGCAATGAGACATGTTCCCCAGGATTCTATGGCAAGTCATGTCAGCAGATCTGCAGCTGCCAAAATGGTGCTGACTGCGATAGTGTGACTGGAAAATGCACCTGTGCCCCTGGATTTAAGGTAAGTCAGTCTCACTTTCACAGTCTGTTTTCAACTCCACTGCCTTCAGTTAAGTGCCAAATTCTTGAAGATGCAAGTGTCCTTTCTCTGCCACAGTAAAAGAGACGTAAGGATATTTAGGTACCACTAGCTATGCTAAAAGATAAGACGCTGAAAAAAAAATTATGATTGGTTCTCAGTATAGAAATGAAGCCATTTTAAGACAGAAAGTTAGTTGCTCTGTGAGACATTGATGAAAACACTGGTGTGCTGCTGAGGTGTAAATAAAGGGAGGAATACTAAGTTTCAGTCATTATACTGTTGCAGCAACTCCTCATGCTCCATCCAGAGAAACTCTAGACAAAAACATTTGGTTTTACAGTTCAGGATAGATTATTCTGCAGCTTTTACACACATATGTGGTTACTTATGCATTGGATGCTAAACTAACATAGAAAACATTTTACAGTATGACTGTTCTTCTAGGAATAGTAACTGTGAAAACTTCAGCCAAATTAATTCATAAAAATATTTTACATATCCACATTATTTTCCATTAAATTGCTGTGTTACTGTGTTTTGGATTCATACAGGGCTTCTTCAATACTGAAAATACTGTCCATTAATCTAACTAAGTGATGTTAACTATGTGACCTGAGGTCTCAGAGCAGCTAGTAGAAAATTAATGCTTATTGTGGACTCTAAAAGCATGAAGGACTCCTTCTCCTTAAATTCAACATAACTTAGTGACAGCCTAGTACAGTCATGGGCTGTATGCTTTCCAGATTTTCTAGCACCTGACTCACTCTATGTTATATATTAGGTATTGTCTGAACCTCCTCAATTAGTTTTTAGGCTTTACTTTTTATAATCCAGGGTGTTACATGTGGTACTCCTTGTCTTCTGGGGACATATGGAGTAAACTGTTCGTCTGTGTGCAACTGCAAAAATGAAGCTATCTGTTCACCAGTAGATGGTTCTTGTGCCTGCAAAGCAGGTAAGTGTCTCTTCATACTATTTTTTTTTTTCTTGTAATCACAAAATGAAATTGAGTTTTTGAAGTAGAGAAGAAGAAAAAACTTAAGAAGATGACCTTGAAGCCTGCATGACTAGACACATCATACTTTTGCTGCTCTAGGAGGCAGAAACTAGGAAAACATCTGCTCAGAGAAGAGTGTGCAAATCTCATGTTCGTGTTTCCTCAAGCCCTCTGCCTGGTTCTCTCCTCCAAACAGTAATTTTGGTGGCCAGTGTACCTCCACTAGAAACTGTATGTGCCTGCTGCACCTCTCCATCACCTCCACATGCCTTTGACTGGATCAGAGCTATCTCAAGCATCTTCCAGTGCTGGTTCTGCAGAGATCTTTTCCCATATAAAGGTCTATAGATCCACATGGTGTTCCTGTCCAACACAAAATATGCTAAGCTTCATTTAAAGATCTGCTCTTGCAGTACACCTGTTCTCTTTATAACTTCTGCTGTGAGGAAGGATTTGAAGTTCAGTGTCCCTCAGCTGTGATGCTGGATTGCTGAGCAGAGAGGGGGCAGGGTGTTGAATGGTCCAAAGCAAATCCAATGTCCAGCCTACCTGGTAGATCTTCCTGTCTAAAAATGTGGGTATTTTTGTTTTGTTTTATCCTGTTTTGATTTCTTTTTCAGTTTTTGCTTGTTTGTTTGTTTTTTCCTAAAAATACACAAGGAGAGTATTTTTGAGAGTTGAGAAAAGTCTTAGCTACCTAGAAAAATAATTACAAAATTTGACACTGATAGAATTTAATCAGTTGTGTAGCAAACGTGGAGAGTTTGCAGCTTCTACTCTTGCCAGAGACAGAGGAGCTGATTTAACTCTATTAAAACAGCTAACTAGCTACTGCTAAGTATCTAGGTTGTGAGGAGAAAAACTTCTTGTGCATCCTGCAGTTTTAGTCATACTGTGATGAAAAAGGACGGCAAATGGTGACATTAAATCAAGCCCAGATATGTGTCATGTAAATGAAGAAAATGTATAAATCCTGAACAGACACTTGGGAGAGTCTCAGTTTTCTAGACAGGATTGTATAATATTTTTTTCCTGAAATGACCCCTAAGTTTGAAGTTACCAGTCTAGAGCACGAGGCAGCTTTATTTCAATACATGTGTTTTGCATAGTGGATTGATTAGGCTCGGTGCAGTATTACTTTTCCCTTTGCTTACTGTAAACAAGGTACAAAATTAGAATTGGCTTGTGTCATTGCTGATGATAACATATGACTGGTTCACGCTATTTCTCTTGTATCCAATAGATGATCACATTTTTCAAAATCCATTTACATTTCTGTCTATCCAGTGTGCAGTCTGCAAATCATTCCTATCAGGCATAATCAGTGGTGAATACTGCATTTGAGAACGATTTTCCATTACATTCTTCATAATATTTAGAGAGAAGTACAGAAATCACCTAAAATGTCTTTTATATATCCTTGGAGCAATCCATTTCATGTGCTACTTTTATGTTTTCTCTTTTTTTGTGTGTGTCTAAGATTTCTGTTAAAACCACATTGCAGAACTGTCTGTATTGAACACAGGTGGAACAATTATGAAAGCAGCATAGGGAAGTATAAGGAAAATATTCCTCATGTTTTTCAAGCTATACCTTAAAACCCCATGTCTTTCAGTGTAGTTTAGTGCTTCTCAGTGAAATTTCAAGGTGTCTCTGTTTTCATTTCAGTTATCTCATCAATTGCTTTTGTATGTTGGCACCCATCTGCAAATGTATGCTGTGCACAGATGTTACAAGGTGCCCTTGAGCACCTTTATTCAAACCTGGACAAGTCCTCAGCTGTAAATGTTGATACTAGCCCGTAGTTAATGTTACCCCAGTATCGCATATGGTAGGCAGAGGGACACGTACTCAGAGAGAAACTGGGGGAAACCTAATTAATTCGTCACTTTAATTCTTACTTTTGGCAGGTTGGCATGGTGTAGATTGCTCAATAAATTGTCCCAGTGGTACCTGGGGACTTGGCTGTAACTTAACTTGCCAGTGTCTTAATGGAGGGGCTTGCAATGCTCTGGATGGAACCTGTACGTGTGCCCCAGGATGGAGAGGAGAAAAATGTGAACTCCCTTGCCAGGTAGTTTAATAATTTCACTGAATTTTTCACTGTAGGATAATACTGGACAGAAGGATGTTCCTGTCACTCTTCTGACTTCATGGGGATATGTCCCTAAGGAGCACTGCATCTGTTAACACATACACGACTGGGTTCAAGATAAGGGACATGAATCAACAGTTCTTCTGGAAGAGCTGTGCTGCACAGAACACCAAAGAATACAAAAGCTGTCTATGCAAAATGAAATGCATAGATGAACAGTTTTTCTTCTTTCACACTTTAATATTGGACCTCAAACTTTTCACCAGCTCCTTTAGAATTTATTGAAAAACGCAGAACGAAACTTTTCCCTCTCTATCAGTATAAAATGCTACCCAAATTGCTTCTGTTAAATTTCTCTAAGTAAAAATGATGAGAGGAGAAATATACCAAATATACATTCCCCATCAAACAGCATAGTATTAATTAAATTAGTTTATATCTATGGCACAGTATGAATGAAGAACTTTGATTCCTTCCCAGTCAGGCACTCTAACCAGCCAGTTCCATGACAGGTCTTTGGCTCTCTGGTGGAGCTCAGATTTCCACTATCTCCCAGACTTCGAGAACTGCAAAATTAGAAATTATTGTGTGGACAAAGGCATCCATTCTGTTCCACCTTGTAATGTGTAGTTTGTGGAAGCTATAAAAAAATATAATTTCAAAATTTTTTACATGGTAAAATTAAAAACAGACTTGTTCTATTATGTAACTGGTTTCAATTACATTTCATACACAAAAAAATGAAATTTTATGAAAAATGGGGTTTTCTAGAGTCCATCTTTATCAGTGATGGACTTAATTTTTCTGCGTAATTTTTAACAAACTTTATTTTTTTAATAAACTTTGCTTTGCTTTCCTTTTCTTCTACACG
The DNA here is from genome assembly GCA_024605025.1 of Megaceryle maxima. Classification (NCBI taxonomy): domain Eukaryota; kingdom Metazoa; phylum Chordata; class Aves; order Coraciiformes; family Cerylidae; genus Megaceryle; species Megaceryle maxima. The sequence continues at coordinate 34,086 of JANHGN010016948.1, forward strand.
GTCTTTTCTGCACTTTCGCAATTCTATCTGCGTAGTAGGTTTAATATAATTGTAAAGGAATCACCTGAACTGAACATAAAACTTGTAAATTCCCCTCCCATATCGCATTCAAGCTTCTATCAGTTTGTACTAGCTGTACTGCGCAGTAACATGACAAGGAATAGCCGAACTACCATCTAACACTGGAAACCACACCTGTGTTCTATGAAAATTTCTTCTTTTGAACTGCACTCAGAATACTCAAAAGTGATTTTTTCTGAGCTGTTTTTTGGTTTTAAGATGAGGAGTTGCATAAACTGATATAGTGAATAAAATGGCAAACAAATTCTAAAAAATTCTAGAAAGGTCATTAGAGTGCCATCAGTGCATGTTTGTGCAGTGTTTCCAACAGTGCATCTCCATCAGAAGACTAATTTTTCTTTTTTTCAGAAGCAGCTTTGTTTATCACTTAGTGTCTGATACTGAAGGATGGTATCTCCCAAGCTCCATTAGCTCTTCCAAAACTGACTTATTAGAAAAGATAGGTATTGTTTCATGGCATTTGCTTCACTGTTCCAATTTTAGCAAAATAATGCTTAAAAGCATTTCTATATCAGATAACTAGCATGTCCATGCTCGTTGTCGTGCTCTCTCTCTTTCCCTGTCAAATGATGTCCATAGTCATTTACATATTTCAAATGCACATTCTGCCTCAAAATTCCAGAGCAGGAGAATAAACAGAAAATTAATTCAAATGTGTCCAGTGTTGTCTGAAATATTTTACTTGTCAGAGCAGAGAGTTTATTTAAATCAATGCATTTCAATTTGTTTCAATTTTGTGTACTGCCTCCTAGCCAAAGAGCTTCTCTTCGTAGCATAACATGCCCTGTAGAGCAGTGGGTAGGATTTTTAGTCAAAAGAGTGATAAAATTTTCATTGTTTACGCAATAAACTTCACACTGACAAATATTTTAATCTAATGTTTTACTACTCTTTTTAAGAAATTGTGGCATCATGTAGTATTGTTTTTGATTGATACTCAGAGAGCTTGGAGTCTGAGGCAGAAATGAGACTGAATTGCTTTCCTATCAAGAGTCCCCCAGGTCCTGGAGTAGGAACTCAGCTGTAAGGGAAACTGGACAATAGAAGAAAGCTTTAATTTCAGCCTCTGATAGTATAGGTTAATGCGTTCTTTATCGCTGTCTTCAGGTCTATTAGTCTGGGATTTTTCAAGAGAATGTAATTAATTCTTTATCTTCCCCTCTTAAATGAAAGAATGAAAATGTAGGATGCCAAAATGTTCCAAAAGCCAAAAGTTTTTTGTTTTAAGAAAGCAGATTACAGATTCAGAAGAGGTTTGTTGTTGCTTTTTGAGGCAGGACTGACCAGAACTTGTTCTCCTCTAACCCGCAGTTGTCATCATCTCTGTTGTTTTTTGGGTTTTTTTCTGTTGCAACAGGATGGCACATATGGTATGGATTGTGCTGAACGCTGTGACTGCAGCCATGCGGATGGTTGTCATCCCACCACGGGTTACTGTCGCTGTCTACCAGGATGGTCAGGTACGGAAGAGAGCATCACAAAGGACAAAGAAAGTTTCAGCTGTGGTGGGACTTGGTCTTGCCTTTCGGTTTTGTGGGTAGAGGAGTGGAGTTGAAAGGAGAGACAGACAGTTCTGTGGTTGCTGTGTCTCTTCTGTAACTGACAGGTGAAGAAACTTGGAGCAGTACATCTTTGTGGTAACTTTGTGGAGCATGGCATCCACAGAAAACTGGGATTAGAAGGGGGAATCTTAAAACTTTGCAACCTTCACACTCTGATTCTTTATGAAAGTGGTGAATAACTATAAATATTCAAAGCTGAGCTGGCAGCTTTGATAGGTAAAACATACACATCCAGAAACTCAGAAAGCTTTACTCAGGCAGACAAAAAGTGGATAAATCACGCAGAAGCTGTGCTGAAATTTGAGTTTCTCAAACTGTTGAAATAATTAAGTTTGTCTGCTCATATGTTCTCCTGTATGAAAATTGTTGCGTGTTTTTCACAAAGTTTCTCCAGCATTTTCATCATGTCTTTAAGAATTATATATTTTTAATTATTCATCACAATCTGTGTTTGACACTTGTTGCACTCTGCTGTTTGTGGAAAGCCAGATCTTTCAAAGACATGCTGAAACTATGCAGAAGGACAAGCTGTCATTAAATGTTCCTTTTAATTCTAGGAGGTAGTTTTAGTTCTCACAGATTTCTAAACTCTAAGTGCTTAGAAAACTCTTGCATATTCAATAAGGATTAGACAACACTATAAGACCCTGTTCAACACCCTGTTGAAGTGTTCTGAACTTTGTGCATGTCCTGGTTTGAGTTCACAGTGAGAATTCAGCATGAAAAACACACCTTAAATGAACAAAGCATGTTTCTGCTCTGAAAAGAAAGTAAGGTTTAGTGATTACAGACAGAAACTAGTATTATTTATTATCCATTCACTCATTTATAAGTTAATATTTTTTCCTAATTGACTTTCACCTTCATGATACAACTGTTTTCTTTTTTTCTTCTATTCTTTTTCTTCTACTCTATCTGCTTTCAGATATAGTAGATGGAGGTGAGCAGACAATCTGCAGCTGTCATTTACTGTCAGGAATTTTAGCAAATCATTGTGCTCACAAAAGTTTTTGTAGACATCATGACTTTCTCAGATACTGTCTTCACTAAGTTTTTTCCCAAACTTTGATTTTTGTATGTTTGGTTTTTTTTTCTAGCTCTGTAGATGGATCACAGCATTTTGTTCAAAATACATAATGCTCCTCATCTTCAGTGCAGGTTGCTTATAGCAGATTACAGCTTAACTGGTGTTTACTCTCTGTTCCTATGAACATGACTTTTATGATTATTAGGGGTTAGGAAGGAAGTGGAAGTCTTTAGGGGATACAGACACGGTCAGGGTCAGGAAGAGCTCCTGCTTTGCTTTGGAAGACAAAACCCATTTATTAATTTTGTGATTTGTCTGTATATTAAGCTTCTGCCAAGTTGTTTGAGAAGGCCTCTCTCACCATTGTGTGTCCCCATTGTTGTCCTTTTTAATACGAAAGAGAGAGGCTTCCAGAGCCAGCAGCCACCTAAGTGAGCAAGGAGTTTGTTGGGTTTTTTTCTTTTCCCACAGTCTGCAGTGTAACTTTTCAACAGCCACTCAGATACCTCTGGGAAAATACTACCTCAAGGGTGCAAAAATACTAAAACATTTAATAAACTATGAAAAACTAATGTTAGCATTATGAAATCTGATACTATTTTGTGAGACACTACTTGGTATTTTTGTTTATTTTGTTATGATATTAATGGCCTTTGAAGACTACTCTTACTTTCAGGTAGTTTCAGGTAATTGTGAGTGTGGGGTGTATATGTGTTTGGACATACATTCTCAAATTATATTTGGATCTGCTCAAAATATAATTTCTTAAATTAATTAACATATTAAGCAAAGAATACCCACATTAAAAATATGTGAAAAGTTGCTGATCTTGAGCAGCCGTGGTGTAGGCAGTTGGAGCTGTTCACAAGTTCCAGATGTACTGCTCAAAATACATCTCATGAGTTTTCAAAAACAGACAAATCATGAGAGACTAAAAGTATGTTTCTGAATGAAGCCAGATTAAAACAGGTAATTTTGAAAGACCATACTAAAAATCTACCAACTTTTTATAACAATGACTAGGTTATAAAAATTACCTAGCCAGTGTGATGTAACTAACCTGGAATGTGAAAGAGGCTACAGGCATGTGCTTGAACTCGGGTATTGAAAAGGAGACAATATTTTTGCCTTTAGTGAAATCTTATTTTGTCTTCATATTTAGAAAGGGAAAAAGAATTCATTAGAAAGAGACTTAGATTATAGATAAAACTGGGTATTCATCTCTGGATTATGTCATCACAGCAGCCTGTGTAACATACTAGTTTCAACATGTTGGTGGTCTAGACACACAGTATGACATAAATGGCATAGTTTGCTTTATACTCAGTGTCTGGAAAAATCCTCCTCCCACACTTCACATGTCAGAGCAATAGTCATGAGGAATCTGGTCTTTGTGTAGATATCTATATTTAGAATGATTAAAAAAAAAAGGAGAACAGGTTCTCAAATAGCTGTGCTGTAATGTTACATTGCAGAGATAGCATTAGATTGTAGGATTAAGAAGGATGGTTGTACACATATTTCTATGCATAATAGGTGAAAAAGCAGCTGGAGCATTTGTGAAAATATAGGAAGGTACTAAATTAGCAAAAAAAAAAAAAAAACCAGTTAGAATATCTTTGATTTTCTTCTGTTATATTTGCTAAAGTAACCATCAGACTTACTAGTTCTCGATGGTTAGTATTATCTACCAAAAAAAAGAAACTAGAAAGAAGGAGAAACAGATTTGGATCAGTCAGATGCTTATCTAACCCAAAAGAGAGAATTAGTCGGTTTAGTTTGTGGCTTCTGTTTTTAATTCAGGTTCTGTTGCCTAGGAGGATACTTAGGTTTCTCATACTAAACAAAAGTGATTTCATTTATAGGACTCCTGTTAGAAATCCTAACAATCTAACAATCTTAATCTCTGTAGTTTACACCAAGTGCTCACTATACAGAATCTTAATTCTGTTTAGGAAAGCAGGAGTTAAGGGTGATGCTTTTTTCCTTGTCAATCTGACCATTCTATCACATTCCAGGAGCCACGTGACAGGATGGCACATGAGAGAAATATCCACCTACGCAGAGGATGATGTCTGCCCCAATGTCTCGTCCCTTGACATTTTTACTCTATCTTATAAATAACTTTTCTTCATTTTGAGTGACAGTAATAGACAGACAGTGGAAAAGTGTAAGAACCATTAAAATAAAAAGCAGAAGAAGGTTGTAGAAAATGTACTCCCCCAATTGGAAGTGAGAATGAATTCTTCCAATAATTCATACCAAAACTTTGTTAATTTCCATTAGAGATCCACCCCTACTGCTTCTCTCAATGACCATAATCCAACAAGCATCATGGTAACTGTTAATTTCATACCCTAATCTTATCTGTTCTGCAAGCAGCTGTCAAAATACATTTTTTCCAAATGGCCTAAAAGATCAGAGAATTCATATTTTGAAAAAGATTTTTGCATTAAAGCCTGGTAAAATGAGCAAAGGTTTTTCTCCAGACAGTTTATTACTGTATTATAGTAATGTAGGTATAACAGATATCACATTACTGTTGTGCTTTCTTGGGTGCAGTTCTGCTGGACCTTTCTGTTTGTCAAGAAATGTCATGTCATACTGCTATGACATCTGATATTTTTTTAAATCAAGTTAAAAGTTATGTGATGTGAGGGATTATGAAATACCAGTAGTCTGCTATCTGTACTAAAACAATAGCGTTGGTTCATGGAAAAGACAGATGCAGTAATAACAGCCTACATTTTACCAGCATGCATAGTATTCATCCATATGCTACAGCAGATAGGGTGTTGGTAGCTTTTTGCCGTGCCGCACACCTGCTGACACTAGTCAGATTGCCCATCATCAGATGTGTTGTTCCCGTGAGGAAGTGCTGTGTCTTTCCATTTGCTTCTGATATTATTTCTAAGAGGCACATTTGTTGCTGCACTGTAATAGGGAAGACTGTCATCTGATACCCACCCCACTGATGTAAATAACCAGGTCCCCTGAGAAGCATGAACTAGGACTCTCCATTACTCCTTAGATTTTCATGTGTACTCATTTCTTCCCCTTCTACATAGAAGGAAAATGACATAAAAATAGTACCATTATGGGTCTCCCTCACCTTAGGACTAAGAAGCGAGCTGCTGCTGGAAGGGTGCTGGCACCCAGTGCACCCAAGGTGAGAAGCTGTTGCAAGAATGTGGATCTCCCTCTACCTTGACCAATTTCTCCTCAAGTGCAAGGCCCAGTTATGATGATTACTCAGTATGCCACAAAATGAAATGATAAATGGGCATTGTGTCATAGAAATGGCGTGTTTAATTTTTAAACATCAAGAAGAGGTTTCGCCTACCCCATGCCTGGACTTCACTGTGTCTGTATCTCTATTGCCTATGCATTGTGGTGAATCCTCATGTGGAAGAAATACCACTCTTTTAGAAGAAGAACTTTAAATCACTAGATTAAGTACATTTATTTTCTACCTGTGAAAAAAGTAAGACACTGAGAAATAGTATTTTCTTCTGCGTACCTAAAATGTGGTAGATGAAAAGAAGAGCACTACTGGAGTGGATGGCATTATGTAGAAATAGTATGGACTTCAAAAAGATACCAGGGATAGCTCAAAAGTGATTCTGCCACAAAAATTTGCAGATACTGATATTTGCGTTCAGACCCTGGTACGGTGCTGTTTTTATTGACAACCTTTTCTAGCTGGTTTCCTACCAAAACTTGGGGCACAAAGTCTCCTGCTGCCACAGTGAAAAAGTAGCATTCTGAACTCCCGGAGAAAAATCTCTGATCCTTTCATTAGATACTTATTTTAAGACACTTTTTATTTAGACTTCTGGCTATCTTCAGCTAGGGAGCAAGGTACTTCTCTTCCTGTAAAGACAGTGAAGGTACTTCTAAGTATTGCCTGTGAAGTTTTTCACCACTTCCCTTTGCTGTTTTTCCCCTTTCTTTGGGCTTCTTATCCATCATTTGACAGAGAAATAGGGAAGCAATTCTCACCATCAGAAGTCTCAGCCTCCTTGAGCAGAAGGATCTCATGTTTGTTTCTCCCTGATATGAATGGTGAGATCTTGGCCTATAAAGGAAACGTATCATTAGCTTTAGTAACAGTAACATTTCCCCAAGTTTTAATGCATGATCCTTCTCTTGTTTAGGCTGTTGTATATCCAGTTTATCTCAGACATGTGGGAAGTACACCAATATGCAAATAGGTTTTAATTCTCTCTGAGAGACTATACTGGAGAGTTACATGTGTTATGAAGATAAATTTTATAGCAAATACATATTCTTCATGAAGAAAAAATTAAATTATTTTTTAAATTTGGATAACTTTTATCAGACTAATGGAAACAGTCTGTTTTTTAATAACTATTTACCATAAGCTGGAAAATAGTCTAACAGTCCAATAATAAATGTGCTTGGGAAGATCATAAATATTTGGTAGAATTTTTTCCCCTGTGCTCCATTGATCTGCCTTGGATGGATCATTGAATCCCAACTTAAAAATATGGCACAGAGAGTATGTAAACACTCTGCTAGCATGGGCAGAAACACTGGTATCCCTAAAGAATTATTTACTTCATTCATGCAATTCCAAATGCTGAGGGAATGCTGATTTAGATGTGAGGCCCCCAGCATAAAACACTGGGCATTAAATGCATGAGCATTTCTTCAGAGCAGCTTAGCTGAAGTTTATCATGACCATTCAGCTATTGCCTAGCAACTTGTGAAGGCCATCAAAGAGCTCTTTGTCTGTAGCTCCAGCAAAAACATTTCCTCACAGATACCCTTATCATTATCAAAATCAACATGAAATCTTAAATCAATTTTATTGCATAAGAGATTAATACTTGATTGAAATTGTGGAAATTATAAGCCAGTACACTGTTGGTACCAGTGTTGTAAAACGTGAGTCTAACCTTGCTTTGTAAGTTCTGGTAAAAATGTTTCTTTCTCCTTAGTAATTTCTAGCTTTTCTATAAAACTATAATTTTCTTTGCTAAAATTTCATATAAAGTGTTAGAGTCTGGAAAATTAGTCTGGAAAATTCTTTAATTTTTAATCCTTTTAATATTTCTAACCTTTCTCAAAAATGCACATATTTGGGTTTTACAGGTGTAAGATGTGAAACACAGTTCCTCATTTTTAAGTGCCTTGTGAATTTATCTAGATAGCTGTAAGTGAGATTTAAAACTATTCTTATAAGTAGAGATGCAATAAATCACTAAATGAATTAGAATTTCTGCTTTGATACATTCATACTTGCCACACACGTGAGTGAAATTGATTTTGTTTATGTTCAGTATTGAATATAATAAAATTCCTTTTCTAGTGAAACAGAAGTAATATTCAGCACTTTCTCAGTATAGTGTCATAATTATTATTTAGTAATATTTAAGATATACTGTTTCTTTGGTATGTAGAGGGATATCTTTCCACACCTGACTACCTCCTCATAAGGGGTGCAAGTAGGAAAGAAAAGGTAATTTTTTCCAGTTTCCCTAATGGATAATTTTCTCTTGTCTACCAAAGGAACTTTTTCCTTTTAAATTTTCAAGGTAGTTGTTGGCTTTTTTAAGTATTGTGGCTCTATACAGCATGGAGCTCATTGTCTTTTCTATCCCAGTGAGCTTAGTATCACCCTTTGACACCATGCTGTCATAAAGCATCCTCTGTGCACAGATCAAGACGATATAATTGAGCCTGGTGTTATTGTATGTCACTGGTCTACATAATCTCAGATAATGCACTATGGTAACTCTTGGCAACCACTGACTTGTTAATAGTGACCATTGTATACTGAACACCACTGAAACCCATTATGACTCTGTGAAAAATGTCTTTTCTGTATCAGGGTTCACTGAGCAAAGCTATGTATATCAGAAAACACTCATGTGAACAGAATGCCAGGCTCAATTCTGAAATGCTCTGCATTTGCTCCACAAATAGGGAGTTAGTGAAAAAGTTGACTCAAGCTTCTGAGAAACAAGTCTACACTGTCTCTGAAATGTAGATGAAATAGGGAAATGACATTGCCTGTGCTGGCAAAATGAAAAACTGTTTATGTAAGTGCCTTTAATTTTTTGACAATAAATTAATTATAGGTCATTATTAACCATGATCATTTTACAGTTAGGGCTTTTTTGGTGGGCCATATACTGTCTGCTGCTGGTTAACATCTGGATTCTAAAAGGCAAGTGTTTTCTCTCTTGCTGGCATTAGTGGGTGCAATCTGTTGAACCACATATTTGATTATTCAATCTGCTGGTTGTCTTGCAGAGAAACAATTTGCGAGTCTGGAGTTTCACCTTTCCTCTAATTAGAGAGTTAGTCTTTACATATAGGCAGCTTCACAAGGCTGTGGGAGTTGCGGAATAATCCCCAAGTCCAGTCAATCAGTAAACACTGTAATTATTTTTCATTATTGTTACAAACAGTAGGTTTTACTCTTCAAAGTTAAAAGATTTTTTTCTTGTCACATGTGAAGCTTTTTTGCATTTTTAGGACTCTGGCAGCCAGTGAACCTGAAACACATTTTGCTGGAAATACTTGCAAAGCAAGACATGGTTGTGATTGGATTTAGTCCACTTTTCCCTTAGCGAAGGGCTTCATTCAGCAGAGGCACTACAATAATACTTAATTGTTAATGCAAAGTACTGTAGACACAATACAGTCTGAGTTCCACAGTGGTGCCCGCTGGCATTTAACAGGCAGCGTGCTTTGTAAAAGCAGATAGTGGAAAAAGACAAACAAGAAAGTTTTATTTAATGTTGTTACATTGCGAAGAAAAAAAACCCCCATGATGGGATGATGGGATAATAGTGGTTTGTATTATGATTTATGTATAGGGAACCAGGTTGTAGTTGTTTTGCAATCCATTTTATTCCAGAAATGATTAGACAAAACACTGACAGCATCTTTAATGCTGTTGCAGCTAAGCATTTTGGAATGCTCACGTGGTCTGTTTGGAAACCCTTTGTGTGTGCTACATTTTTCCATTTGCTATGAGGCTAAGCAGTAATCAGCTCACCACTAATTAGAAGTCATTCTGTGTACTGCACCCCATTATTACACGAAATTATGTCAGACTTTAAGAATTTTTACATTCAGAAGGAAAAGTTTCTGCAATACCTTTTGTCATGCATTTCCCTAAGATAAAATTTGAAAACAAGCTTTTGATGTTTTGAAACAGCCATTCTGGAGGGGGCAAAAGCCATTACTTTGCTGCATTTGAATGAATTTCTACTTTTGATTCTCTTTATTGATACCATTAGTGAAAGTGAGAGGAATAAAACACCTTTTTATATTTTGATATGTATAATGGTCTTGGAAAATTACAGAACAACTCATACTATTGAGAGGTTTGCATTCATCTTTGCAGATCTTAAAAGTATGGATGGTCAAAAAGCCTGGAGGTAGCATCCTGCTTACTGGAGCATGTCCAAAGAAGGGCAGTGAATCTGGTGAAGGGTCTAGAGCACAAGTCTTGTGAGGAGCAGCTGAGGGATCTGGGGTTGTTTAGCCTGGAGAAAACAAGGCTTGGGGGAGTCAACACCCTGAAAGGATTTTGGAGCCAGGTGCGGTCAGTCTCTTCTCCCAAGTCACAAGCAAGGACAAGAAGAAGTGGCCTCAAGTTGTGCCAGCAGAGGTTTAGATTGGACATGAGGAAAAATTTCTTCCCAAAAAGGATTATCAGGCCCCGGAAGATACTACCCAGAGCAGTGGTGGAGTCACCATCCCTGAAGGGTTTTAAAAGACATCTCGATGTGGCACTTGAGGACATGGTGGCCTGGCAGTGCTGCGCTCCTGGTTGGACTTGATGATCTTAAAGGTCTTTTCCAAGCACAATGATTCTATGATTCTGTGGTCCCATGAAACTCTTATGTTGTCTGTAAATCTGCGAAGTGCTTTCCTATTACAGAACTCAGGATCAGCCCTTAGGTTCATCTCATCAAAACTGCATTACAAAAGAAATTCACTGTTCTGAGGGAAGGCAGGAGCAAAGATAGAATGTTAACCTTGTTCTTCTTCTATTCTCCTGATATTAATGATATTTTCATAAACAGGTTTTGTGAGCTGTATTTTAAAAATGGTCCTCTGAGGACCAAAGGTTTAAACTAACTACGCATAAGGGTTCTTTACAAAGGCTGTTTTGCTTATGATTGCAGGCATTCACTGTGACAGTGTGTGTGCTGAGGGACAGTGGGGTCCAAATTGCTCGTTGTCTTGTTACTGCAAAAATGGAGCATCCTGCTCTCCAGATGATGGAATCTGTGAGTGTGCGCCGGGATACAGAGGGACCACTTGTCAGAGAAGTAAGAACAAAATAATGCTTTGCAGTCTCTCCTTTTGCCTCTTTCACTTGGAATACATATGCTATAATGCTGTAATGCTTTGTTAATTGTACCATGAAGTACTGGAAACACTCCTTGATTGGATGTTTTGTCAAAATGTAATATACAGAAATAAGTATTATCTGAAATTAACAGATGTTTCCAACTAGTAGTGCTCTTCCTGTTACACTTCTTGTGCAACTTTACTTTTATTCACTGTCTGTGCTTTGATGTTGTTATGGACTTGACTTTCTAAGAAACAAATTTAGTAAGGGTTTCCATTCTAAAGGCAAGCATTTCCAAGCATGATTGACATATATTAATTTTGTAACACTTATTTTCGTAGGTAAATAAAACATGCATGAGTTTCAGAAGCTAGAAACCTTAGCTGCTATCTGAATCTGGTAGGAAACATTGGTTTAATTATTCCTTTATTTATCACTTATTTGGAAGCAGGAAAGAATGGCCAGTGGGATCAGGCCTCGCAGTAAGTAGAGGACATCATAGGTACCCATAGCTGAATTTGAAAAATCTGTAAAATTTAAATCTTACAAGAACAGAGATACAGATGAACTGAGGCAAATAATACCAGCAACGAGTAGGCAAAAATAAGATAATATGCAAATTATCTACCCTTCCAGGAAGATTTGTCACAGTTTGCCAGAAGTCTAGTTGTCTTCAGTTTGAACTGTGGAAGCTCTGAGGGAAAGGTGTTCAGAGAAGAGAAATATGAGTCTTCTACACTTGGAAGGTAGCCCTGTTTTCAGGGGAGGTCTCCCAGAAACAGTCAAGAAGCAGGTGGAGTAAGGCCAAGCTGAGATGCTACTAAGTTGTCCGAAAGAGGCTTAAAAGGCAGGAGCTGATATGAAATGATTACTGGAAAGTAGAAGGAGAACCAGGGGAGGATGAAGTCCTAAAAGCCCAGGAATGGCAAAATTTCAAGCTGGAGTACGTCATTGCCTATGGCAGTGCTAAATCCCACATTATTGTGGCATTAGTATTCCTTAAGTATTTCTAACTAAGTGCAGCAATTAATTCTTGGTATCTAATCTCTAAAGGCTTCACAGTTAATCAGTTTATCCAAAAGCAGACTAAGTGTAACACATGTAAAAATGTTCCCTGTGTTTTGGAACTGTGCCTATAATCTGGACAAGAGGCTTCCAGTTCAGTGGCTCTCAGAGTCCCTCTCTGATGCGCGGTCTGGAGGCCAGGAAGACAAAGGTCATACGAATAATTTGGATCTAAGTCAGAAAGTGCCTTTTCAGTAAACAGGAAGACCTTTTGGCACTGTTTCACTTGGAAAAGTTAATCTCTCTAGGGAGATCTGACCATATAACTTGAATCAAGTGTATTATTTAAAGACTGAATCTTGAATGAAATTAAAATATTGAAAAGATTCCAGGTTAATTTCATCAGTTCTAATAGGTGCTGTGAAACAGGTATTTCTCTTGATGCATTACCTAATATTCCAATTTAACAGGAAATAAATACTAAAAAGGATTAGAGCAACAAAGAAGAATAATTTTTTTTTTTTTAGGGGGGTTGTATGGTTTGTTGGTGTTTTTTAAGAGACTAGTGCTTTTCACTAAAGAATCAATTGGATGGCTGTATTTATGATCTCAGGTTCTCTAGAAGTTAGGCGATGTGTAGCTGTCTATAACATGTAATAACTACAGTGAGTACCTAAATGAAAGGATGACGGAGAAACATTTGTACATTTTACTCAGTGAAGTTATGGCTATTTGTATTCAAAACTGGGAAACGCATAACAAGTCAAGGTCTAAGATGGCCCAATTCATCTACGGATAAAACTACACTCTATTTTAATTACTTTTCTTCAAATATGCTTTAAAACATGCTTATGTTGTAGAGGACATATAATATATAGATAAATATTCATAACATATAAAGTGTATATGCATTTCAACTATAACAAAAGTATATGTATAAAAATATAATTATACAATATATACTAT